>JADKXX010008135.1:0-120305 GCA_017310255.1 Butorides virescens | reverse complement strand
AAAGGGACTCATAAAAGACTCATTTTGTGAGTTACAGATATTTTTTAAATGCAGTGTTCAGTCTCTTGGTTCACCTTTCCCAGCCATTGTGTTTGCAGGAGCAGAGGATATGGCAGCACCAGTTCATGCTCCTGCCAGAAGGGAATGACTCCCTGTTGTGTGCTTGCAGCATTTTGTACCAATGAGCTTAAAATGCCCACGTGAAGGTGCTCGCAGCACTTCCCCTGGCAGAGCTGTCAGCTCCAAGAGGCTTTGTGCTCAAGAAAAATATATCTGGTAGCTGGGCTCTGTTCCTGCTGTCTCAGGCTGCAGAGCCTTTACTTCCCTGCATCAGAAAATGTCTCCTGCACAAAGACGGATGTACCCTCCAGATTTACTGAGATACAGAAGTGGGTAGGAAATGGACTGGCAACGTTTCCCCAGGGTCACCAAGCCCGGTATCCTCCCAGGGCAGGTGACCTTGCCAGACCATGTCTTCTGCTCCAAAGTCCCAGATGAATGCTATTCCTTCATGCAAGCCAAATCCAAGACAAAAGCTTTTTAAGGAAGTTTGATATCGAGCAAGAGACAAAGCAGCAAATGATGGCACCTTTGCACACCCTCTCCAAAGCTGGAGGTGTCTTGCAGAGCTCTCCATGGCTTCAGGAGAACATGACTGCAACAGGGTGGTTTGAACCTTGCAGAGCTCTCCATGGCTTCAGGAGAACACATCTGCTGCAATGGTGTGGCTTGAACCTCTGGACAGGCCATGTGAAAATGTCGTAAGGTGTCTCTTGTGATAATTCAGCTCCGTTCAAAAGCGACAAGTTTTTCCACCGGAGGCTGCTGGTGGTGTTTCCTTACTGTGTCTTAGCAGAGTCAGGACAGAAGAATACAGGCGTTTACAAGAATAACAACGCCATGGCAGGCATTACAGATACTGATGACAACTGAAAGACAGCAACCATGGTATCTCTGTGGGGAAGATCAGATCAGATCTCAGGAGAAGATTCTGCTTTCACCTTTAAAAATAATGCCAACATCGCTGCTACCCATAACTGCCTCAGCAAAATGCTGTTATCTGAAGCACAGATTTCTGCTGAGCCCCGACCCTTGATTATAGAGCCGTTACCTGTCTCTGATTACATTGACATGTGAAGAGGGAAGAGTGTGGGGGAATTCCTGGTCTCCAGACCAGCAGCAGTGTCAGGAGTCCCTGTGTGAGCCAAGTGCTTCTTGGAGCAAACTTCCCCGCCAGCAACCAAAGGGAGTGAAAACCGTGCAAAAAGCTTAGCGGTTACGGTTGGTAATCTTGTTGGCTGCAGTTAGCGGGGGAAGATTAGCGGCACCTCGTCTCAAGGGGCACAAAGGAAACATGGAAGGGAAACAAATTATAGTAATCAAAAGAGCTTTTGCCACTCGAATTTCAGGGCAGAACAAAGCTTTCTTGCTGCTTTCAGGCTGCATTTATGCCTGGGAGTAAAGCCCATGGCTTTGCCTGGGGACACTCGCGTGACGCATTCCAAGACGAGAGGAGGACGCACGTAACCCTCGGCGACTTCTGCACGGGCTGCAACACATTCATTACGCTCGTTCCTTCTCCACGAGCAGCAGAGCCAAGGAGCAGGTAGTTCTTGTTGGACCCTTTGGTGAATTTGGGATCCTGGAACTGGAGATCCACCCGATGGATGGAGAGCGAGTGGCTGGCTGTGAGCCACAGGGGTAATGCCCTAATCGACAGCCACGGCTCCGCGTCTGAGCTCTCCTGCAGACTCTGTGACGTTACCAAGAGTTTCAAGTGATGCCATACGAATTTCCCCACTCTACTGCTGCTGCAAGTTTTCACAAACTCGGATTTATGGATCTGTTTCAGAACTCGCCCAAGACCCAGAGGACCACCTCTCCCAGGGCTCATCATTGAAGATGAATCCTAGAGGCTCAGCCTTTGGCTTCACCAAGCTGCTTCTCAGAACAGGTCGAGGCTGCAGGAGATAATCTGGTATTAGGGCTGAGACCGCAGGTAAGAGGGGCTCGTGTGCTTTCCAGGGTTTCCACTGTGCATAGACATATAGCTCAGCATTTGGCAAAATCAGTCTTAAACCTCATCCTTACAGGAACAGAAAGTGTACTGAGCGAAAGCTCCCCCAAATGGCGTGAGGTGCAAGTGGATAACAGGCACCCAGAAAAAGGGCATAAACACTCATTGCTGCTCAGAAAGCGTAACCGTGCTCAGGGTGCAAACAGAGCTGAAGGAATGAGATAAACTGCTATGAAAATCTATGTGTTTATGGCTTTCATGGCTTATATCGAACTTTAACTGAAGGAAACGAGACAGCTGATGACTGAAGAGATGGCTGAAATGGGTTAGGATCAGCGTATGATGAGCCTGACCTAAAAGCAGATTAATTTCCTATTTACAGCATCATGTAATGCCTCCAGCTGTTTTGATTACAGAGGCTGTAATCTAAGATCTAAGGAAATGCCTAGGTCAAAATCTCTATTTTGGAAGGAAAAGACAAATTACTGAAAACATAATTTTCTGATCAGTTGTTCACCAAAACCTCTGCTAAATTACAATTTGTGTTTAATAAATTAGCATTTAGGTCCTAATCCTGCAAGGACCATGCAAAGGCAAGGAACTTGGTTCATAAGGGACCCACTGGTAGCTCAGGGTATGGGTGGTTTGTTCAGAATTCAGCCTGTTTAGTCCTCGGGTCGCCCCACGACCCTCTGCAGAGAGCAGACTACGCTCATTACACAGGGTGAGTTAATCACGGTGGCGGAACTCGGTCAAGGCTGGCTTCCTCACCTTGTGAGCCTGGTCCAGGGACTGTTTCCTGAAGTCGAGCTCATCATCCAGGTAGCCCTTCTGCTTGCTGAACAGCTCCTGGGGACACAAGGGAGCGGCAGTCAGCGCAACGGCCGGAGCCCTGGCGCGACTGCTCCTCCTGCTGCCGCTCCCGCCGCCTCCCTCCCCTCCTCTCTCAGTACCTTCTCATTCTCAAGATCCAGCATCTTCTGCTGCAGCGCAGACTCCGTCACTTCTATCTGCTGTAGCCACTGTGCACAAAAAAAGAGATGGGGTGCCTAAGCCTAAAGAGCAGAGGCCGCCCGCCCGCCTATCCGGCGTTTGCTGCGACTGCAGGCTGTGGCAGCGCTCCCCGCAAGGGCTTACTGAGATTCGCTGAATAAAAGAGGAAAAATTAACTTTATCATGACATCCTTTCTTGTATACGTATTGGTGAGGTAAAAAAGCACTACCCCCAGGCCTAGCCATCTACCTTCTAACATCATTTTGCTAATTAAGTACCGCTTTAAAGTAAGCAATGTCTGTATTGCCTGAATGTTACCGTTACTTTGACAAAACCAGTGTCAGTGTGATTCCGCATGAAGAGTTGGGGCATTTAGTGATGGAACTATCATTTTCATCACCAGTGTCTTCAAGTGAGCTATCCTGAGAGGGCCAGACCCTTTCATGACGTTTTCATGGCATTTACGGATGGGTGATGCGGTTGCTATTACCTTTTCAGCCAACGTGAGGACTGTCCTTGCTTGTATGACCACTACTTGCTCTTCGTTGGTCAGATTCTGCACCAAAAGCAGAATACAATTACAACAAATCCCAGCGTCGTGTTATCAATCCGCTAATTGGGCTACTGCTGTGTTAAATAAATGTGAAATTAAATATGCTTGAGGAAGGATAAGCTAAAGCAAGGAAAATTAGTATTGTAATGCAGCACTGATGTAGAAACGATTTTAACTGTTCACACTGAACTGTTTTCCTACATACAGGTAATTCTTCTAAAATTCCCACGTTTACCAGAAAAAAAACAACAAGGTGTTGGCACTGTTCTTCCCCAACGGGGAATAAGCACACAGTCATGCAAGACAAAATCAAGCTCAGCACAATGTGCCTTTAAGAAAAGAGACGCAATCCTGAGTCCTCCGTGTTCCATCACGTGCGCAGGAGGTTAAGGCACAATCCTTATTCTGCACAGCCAGAAGTCATCGTTTCGGAAAACACTTGTTAAGACATCAGTTTTCCAATTCACGTTTTGGGGGGTTTTGTTGTTTGTTTTTTTTTTTTTAAATGAAAATACTGAAACGATGTTTTGCATTTCATCCCAAACCTCAGTCTTAGTCTGGTCACATCTACAGCAGCAGAAGTGAATCCTTCCTGTTCAGGACACATCGCTTGGATCCAGTCTCCCTGTGCTACCATCCCCACAGGGTAATTAGGAAGCTGGTACCAAGGGTGGCTATGGTCAACTTCAATTTAACACACAAGGCTGGGGGCAGTGAAAGTGCTATCGGGCAGGGACAGGAGGAGACCTGTCCTGAGGACCCTTGAAAATTGCCTCTTTCATAAAGGCCAGTCATTCTTTTTCAAACAAGTTATGTTACGTTAGAAATGAAACCGCCCCCACAGAACATTAACGGGGTCCTTCCCTGCTCTGCGAGTCCTCCCCTGACCGGACTGCCCTGCCTGTGGGGAAGAGGAGGGTGCCTGTGCCCCCCTTTCCCTGTGCCCGTCCCAGCGACCCCATAGGCCGCAGGGGGTGCGTGGGACCCCCCTGACCCTTCCTTCTGCTCTGCTCCCAGAGTACGCTCTCAAGGGTTCGCCTTACTCAGAGCAGTATTTAAGTCACGATGTTGGGTGGCGAGCAGCTAGAAGCGGCCGGGGTCTTTACAGAAGGGCAAGTGAGAAAAGGATGGAAGCACCTGCACACGGGCGGGACACGGGTTCGCTTTCCCAGACCCCCCCAACAGCCAGACATGACAACACGCACCCACGGGGCAGAGTCTGCCATCGGTGGCTGAGGCTGTGGTGTGAAACATGTGAAAACAAGGGAAAACACAAGTGGGAAAAAGAGTCTATCGTTGTCTTAAAGCTGTCTGAGGTCAGAACCGCGAACTCCCCCTTGTGTCGCAGCTGGAATTAGCTTCTGGTATGTAACAGGAAAAAAAGGATCAGGAGGAAATAACACCATAGACTAGAGGTCGTTAATAGGAGTAAAGAAGCCAAGAGGAAAAGAAAGGGAATAGGAAACACAAGAGAAGCCACCTCTTTCTCTGTCTCTGTTTGTCTCCACGTTGCCTGTTTGGGACGCTGTCCCAAAACGCCCTGCAGGGGACTACCCTGCCATTAATAACGCCCTTGAAGACAGCAACATGCTTCAGCGCCTCCGCTAACTCCTGGCTTGATTTTGTGGGGCAGAGCCTGTGGATACCAGAGACTGGGGAGGATGGAGATACGGTGACCCAACTGGTCTAACTGGAGAGGTGGGCAAGAGGTGCTGCTGGGCTGCCCCCGTGGCCCTGGGGACTGTGTTTTCGCTGGTATCCAAACTGTGCAGAGGCACAGGGGAGAGCTGGGGCAGCTCAGGGGGGAGCTGCGAGGACGCTGGGGACCTTTCTGCAGACCCCATGCTCTCCTCTGCCCCTCACAGCCATGGGGACTCTGTGGCTCTGCTGACAGACGAGAGTACAGAAAAAAAATACACAAGGGCATATATATCTTCTCCATACATAACTATAGGTATAATTAATCGCTTCCATTTGCTAAAGGAGAAACGCTTTTGAATTTCTTATTATTTGTTTCTTCTCTTCATGCTGCTGTTGTAACTTTTTGTTCAATATCCTGGATGCTATCGAAGGTTTATGGGTTATTAGACAAAATTAAAACACGCAGCTGCGAAAATGCAAAAGCAAAGCAAATGCAAAGCAAGCAAATAAACAAACCATGTGTGAACAGCAACCAGAAAAAAAACCTCACTGGAGTTTCAAAATATTTTCCAAATCATTGAAAATTTAAAGCGATACCGTGACACCGAGATCCCGCATGGCTCTGGTCAGGCGGTGGTCAACAAAATCTTAAAAAGCCAGAAAATGCTCAGCACGTAGCCCAGTGCTTTGGTCACAGGGAGGACAGGCTGTGCAGTAGCAAACCAAGAAGGCTTTGCTAACTGAACACGACGACAAATATTTCCCAAAGCATGCACAATTTATTAAAGGAACATACACTTACGGCGTTATCCCCTAAAATGTCCAACTTTTTCATCAGCTCTGCTACTACTATGTCCTAACAAGAGAGAAATGGAAAACGAGGTGTCAGAACAGGGCGTCTGATTTTGTTTGGGGCAAGGAAAGTACGGAACGAGAATCCCTTACTGTTACACCTTCTGCCTCGCAGTAGACTTGGAGAGGGCTTTTCCCCTCTGTGAAAGGGCCGTGGTGGAAGTTGATGGCAGGCGATCGTCTTTCTCTCTCCTGAAATGACAATAATTGCCTGGTTAACAGTCACGGATGGCAGCTCCACCAGGAACGTGGTAAATAGGGTTTGAAAAAGGTTCACCCTGAACACATGCAAAGCAATGCTATGGCGTAGCGGCTTTATTTTGGGTGCCCAGCGCCCAGAAACCCTTCCTCCTGCACCCTCTGGCTATTGACCCTCGCCACCAGGAGAGGAGCAGCAGCCATGTCTCTGGCCAGACCATGTACTTTGGGGAGGGTCCTCAGGGCTGGCAGGGAAGACCTCCACCTCACTGCAAAGCTGGGCAGACGTACATATTAACAACGCTCATATTTTCCCACCATGCTGCCTCATTGGGCACCGATCCTGACCACTTACCTAGTGTTTTGTCTACGTAATGTATCTGAACAAAACGATACACTTATGCCTAGTGTAATATAAATAGCATTTAAATTTTGCTTGTATGTGGCTGCTTTGTTAATCTCTCTTTGGAGGCCCAGAGAGGGGGTGGAGGCCCCATCCCTGGGAACATTCCAGGCCAGGTTGGAGGGGGCTGTGAGCAACCTGATGTGGTTCAAGGTGTCCCTGCTCCTGCAGGGGGGTTGGGCTGGGTGACCTCTAGGGGTCCCTTCCCACCCAAAACATTCTATGATTCTGTTCTATGGAGAATTTGGAAAACAGTTTCCAAGAGCTTATGGAGTCTGTTTATGCCAGGAATGATACCGAAAACAGAAGGCTCAGGGGAGTAAACAGAACAGTCCAGGCCACGTGATTCCTTCTCTGCAGGTGTAGGAAGAGGTGAAACACAGCAATGATTTTTGGCAATGACAAAAAAGTTCCTTTTTCTTTTTCTTTCCCGTATACGATCTGTTCTGGTTTTATCTCTTTGCTTTTTCAGAACAGGTGGAGTACAGTAAAATGTGCATCTACATCACAAGCCAATCTTCCGGACCTTAAAATTACTTAAGTAGTTAGACTGCCAGAACAACCTCTCAAGAACACCACTATGGATCCCTGGGTGTTTGTCTGGCCTTTTTTTTCTCTTTTATTAGCACTTTGTACCAAACCCTTCGGTCTCATTCAGTGCAACGCAGCTCTTTAGAGTAAACATGGGCAAGCTCCCAAAGCCGCGGTGCCCCCGGGCACGGCTCGCGCAGCCCAGGGCAGGCGGGCAGGACCGTGGCTGCAACACGTGCTCACTTCAAGCTCCAAGATCCTGAACTCCAGGAGCTCGTTTTGATCCTTAACGTCCTGGACATCATGTTTTAAGCGAGCTTCCTCGGCTTCCATTTGTTTTATCTGCAAAATAAAGCAACGCGTGTTAGCACGGGTTGCAGAGTGTCACTCGAGACCCGCCGCGCTTTGGCTGTGCCGGGAAACACCGGGGTCAGCGCGAGCACCGAGGGTCCGAGCCCACGCCCCGGGGTCAGCGCGAGTGGGGACCACGGCACCAGGTGAACGCGGGGCTTTTCCCCACAACCACGTTCTCATACAAGCTCAGACTGGGACATTCAACAGGGAATGCCAGAAAACCACTTTTTCTGGCAGATTGATGAGGATCTTGTAATTATACATAAATTATTTCCAGTAGAGCTGTGTGATACAGATTAAAATATTGTACCTTCTGCATTCCTTAAGCTACAAATATTATTTGACTAATAGAAATAGAAACATTGAACACCTTTTCTACCAGTTCTTGATTTCTTCTGTACAACGCTTGCTTCTCCTCAATCCACTTCATGTCCTTGAAAAAGAAATGACCGATGTTGTAGGTGAAGCTGGCAACATTTAGCACAAACACAGCAGCATGTATTTCATTAAATCACACATCCAGAGAAGAAGGACAGGTAATATTGCATATGAGACTGGAATTCCAGTATTATCGACAACACGAAAGCTCACCCCTTCTGTCTTATTTAACAGCCTGTGGTATACAAGCAGAATAGAAACACTCCAATGATTTAAAAACCACTTTTGGATAAAAGATTGATTTGCATTAAAAGCGATATTTCTAGCTACGCATTTACGATCAAATTTCAATTATACTGAATACAAATTACATATTTCTGGAAAAAGGAACCTTATTTTGAATCCAATTTCTTAATTTGATGGATATATAAAAGCCACAAACCCCAGGACATCAGTAATCAGTCAGGTTACCAATACTGAGAGGTTAAGCTGGAAAGGTAATGATCAAATGACTTCATATATTTAAAGTTCTCAAAAAACATTTTATGTTTCTGGGTTTGTCTGAGGGTTTTTTTGTGCTGGAAAAATAAGACACGAGCTAGAAACAGCCGGGGAAGGGAACATTTCTTGCCTTTCCCGCTGGGGGCTGGATATTTGCAGTCTGCAATATTTCATTCTCAAGGCTACCCCCAGGCTAGAGGTGTGCCTGCCCTGTATCACCTTTGGCTGCCAGCGTGAGGGGTGGCTTTAAACTCTCTGCTCTTCCAATTTGAGGTGCATTTTCCTTTTAACATTTTCCCGTGTTATGCTGCTCCATGCACACCTCCGGACCGTGCACCTCGGTGCCAGCATTGACTAGTTCGGCCGAGCCACGAGGAGGAGGGTGTCGCGTGGTGGAGCTTTGGCGTTCGGCTCGAGTTGCCACCCCGCTGCCAGGGTGCTCCCCGATTTCGGTGGTGTGGGCACAGGATCCTCCTGCATCTGAGGGACCACACGGCTGCACTGCGAGCACTCAGAGCCGCTCGGCTCTGCGGGCAGGGAAGCAGAAACTCCCACCACCATCATGGCTCTTCTGTTGGGGGAACATGACGAGGGAGAAGTTTCTAACCTTCGCTAGGCAAGGACGTGTGCGACCAGCAGACAGGTCGACCTCAGCACTGCAGTCCAAAGGGATCTGAATGGCATGCAGCAGCCAGGAGCATAAACAGCATGGAAAAGGCTGCCCAGGGGGGCTGTGGAGTCTCCTTCTCTGGAGATATTCAAAGCCCACCTGGACAATGTCCTGTGCTCCCTGCTCTGGGCGAGCCTGCTTGAGCAGGGGGGTGGGACTGGGTGATCTCCCGATGTCCCTTCCAACCCCTGCCAGTCTGGGATTCTGTGAAACGCGGTCTGTGCCAGGGGCTGAACGTCCCCCACCAAACACTGCAGTGGCACCCAAACCTGCCAAGACCTTGAATGGGACTGGCTTTGCAGAGTGAAGTCTCAAGGTCAGACCAAGGCGACAGACTACCGAGCCAGCTTTGAATGAGCCAGCCACCTTGCAGTGAATTCAGAAATTAAAACTACCAAATGTAAGCCTTAACAATTCAAAGCAAAAATAAGACATCTTAATAATGCCTGACGGGGTGAAAAAGGCAGCGCCCAGTAGATGCTTGGTCGAGTGTGATGTGCTTCATGTTAATCGTTTAGACTCAATTTCCTAGAGCATGGTTTCGTAGATTGTTCCATTGTATCTCAAATTAATCCTTTTTGAAAGAACGACGGAGATGATTTGCCAAGCTATTGCATGAACAGGCTGCGCGGCGACCTACACAAACAGCTGAAGCGGGCGATTCAAATAGCCCTAATCCACAAATTTACCCCCAATTTAAAGGCAGCATTCACAGCAGTTTTCCCCATGATGAGAACCACTTTGGATTTGCTGAAAATGCACAGCCCGTGCTGGGTGCCTCCTCCTTCCCTTTCTGTTCAACGCCTGCTTTTCTCCTTTCAGGGAAGTAAAACCTTGTGGCGCTACAAGGAAAGCTGCTGGTAGGAAAAGCTGACTTTTACATTCACCAAATGAACATTTCATTAGAAACTAATTATTATTCTTTATTTTACTTTCCCAACTTTCTCCCAGGTACCAAAAATACTGGCAGTCTGTGAGATTTTAAAACAGACCAACTTCTTGCCAGACACAACTGTCCCCTCTCTTTACCCTAATACTTTCTCAGTATTTATATACATTTCAAAATTGATGAGGGAGCTGACCTGTTATTCACTGATTTAACCTGCAGGAGATGCATAATAAAACAACTGAGAACAATTTTAGGCTTGGGAGGGTAAAGGGACAGAGGGGGACTAATGGCAGGGCTGTCAGCTGGATGCCACAGAGCCCCTGTGTTTGGGACTTTGGTCAGCGACAATGAGCGTGGGAATTCATTTCCTCTCTGACTGCAGAGAAATTCCCCGCGTCCCGTAGATGTAATGGCACCCATTTTGACTTCACAGCTGTACTCGTACCGAATTCAGGCACTCCTTTCTCAGCCGACTTCTGCTTTCCCCTACCGTAACACCTGCACATCACAGACCCTTTCACGCAGGCATCCTCCGCTGCTCTCTCCATCACGCCGGAGCAAGTGAGGCACCGAGATCAGCAAAGATACGCGAGGCTTTCGCGGGTGCTGGTTTCAGGAGTTGGTGTGTAAGCACTGATGCAAGCGTCTAAGCACTCAGGGCTCCGGGGGCTGGTGCTTGAGGAACCAACGCATGGAGGAGTGGAGAGTGAGGCTTTCAAAAGCCCTTGCACGCCTGACTCTCCTTGAAACCAGCTAGAGCGCCTGTATTGAGTGCTTTCTTCTCAATTAATCGACATGTTTATTGAATCAGTCCTCGGCAGGTTACATGCCAGGGGTGCAGTGGTGATGGGGGTGTGCAGTGCACGTTGGCAGGGAGGGCAATGGCTTCCCTAGTACGTCTGCTTTGTATGAAACAAGACAGCTATGGAAAAGTCGCATCAGGGTTATTCTACACACACGTAAACACTCGCTAGCAGCTGCAGTATTACACCACAACACGAACAGGCACGTTTCTAGAGCCCTCCTCCTGCCCCCAGCACAAAGGCTGGAGAAAGGGCTGGTGTCTGGCTGCATGCATTACCTGTCCCTGCTCAGCAAGGGCCTTCTCCAGGTCTTCTATCTGAGCCTGAGACCGGTGTATTTCTGCTTGGAGCTGCTCACGTGTCTGTAGGATACGAGGGAAAAAGAAAAAAAAAATAAATCAAACTTTCTCTAAAAGACAAAAGCTAACACAGGTACAGAAAATACTTAAAACATCAAATACTTTTAAGAAATCATTTTTGAAGTTCTTTGGCAGGATAAATTTGCAGCTGAGCACATAACATTAGTCACTAATCATAAAAAGAAGTCTGTGAGGTAGGATAATAACTTTGAGACTTAAGACAAGACTAACGTAAACCAGCATCTCGTTAGGCAGACAGCAGGACAGCAAAACATAACTGGTTTCTTACAGCTGGTCACGAGAGTGCAGCGAGCAGCCTCCCTGGCCTAAAACAAGCCGTTGAAAAAAGCCAGTGTAATGCAAAGATTCATTTCTCCATCAAGACAAATGAAAATTATTATGCCACACCTGATTCCTTTACATTTCTGAGGAGCTAAAAAGCTCAGAACAGGCCTTACATTCGTAGCATTACAAGCTGGCGTTCCTCCTTATGCCTTTAGTACTCTGTTTTATGGTCCTACGGTGTAATTTTTTACTATACTTGTACCTTCATGCTTATTTAAATACACACCACCTTCCTACAGGCATTTTCTGGAGAATAAATGTAATTATTATTAGCTGTTGTATTTGATAAATATCGGTTTGTAGAACATTTTCTTTCCTCAAACCATTTATCTGCTGTTTATCTTGTGATTTACAATGAAAATGATCTTATTTGTTTGTGTTACCAGCGCTGTTCTCTCTTTTTGCCTCACTATGGAAAAAGTAAACCCAAGCAACTGTTCGAGTTGGGCATGTCTTGTTTCATTACAGTTTTCCTTACACGTGCAACCCCTAACATGGCAGAGCAGAGTGCACGCTTCTGAGAACGTCAGCTTTAATGCAGTTTGAGCATTCAGCGAGAGCGAGGTGATCCGTGGCTGCCAAACAGGGAGGGCGCTGGGAGACAAGGGATGCTGCTACACCTGGGTGGCTGAGGGGCGCTCGCCACTGGAGAAATTAGAAGTTAATTCTTTGAATTATTCAGTGGAAGAAAACCAGACTGGTTATACAGCTGGGAAAGCCAAAATATTATTGCAATGCTGGACTTCAGCTAGAGGAATTTGGCCGTTGGTTTGATGTCTAATGGGGGCCAGGGAACCGCCCGCGGCAGTGGTGCTGTGCCGCAGGTGCCGGGGGTGTCCCCACCGGAGGCTGGATGATCGGGGTGTCTCCCAGCATTGTCATCCTTACCTTGGACTGCTGTAAGCGGTCCTGGGTAACTCATTCACACAATAAATATAGAGCCAGATTAAGACTTTGCAGTTACATTTCTTCTATTAAACTTCAAACTGTTAGCTCAGAACAGAATCTGTCCCTTTATTTACTGTATTCACCCTTGCATTCTGTGCATAGTAAGTCCTGCCAACTCGTCGTAATTACAACATACTCATAACAAACGTAACATTTTTTTGCCAGATGCTTGAAGCCACAGGGGCTGTGCGAGTCAGATAGGCAGGCAGGATGGCATAGGACACTTGGCAGTTTAATTAAGAAAGTCAGCTACAAGCCTTCTAAACTTTTTATGAGGTATCATGTAATCTCACAGAATCCAGAGGGAATTAAACACCAAGCATTATATATTTAAGGCTATCCATCCTGGATTTTTAGAGAAAAATAGCTTTATTTTAAGGATTTCCCATAAACATTCTCTCTGAATTTCTCTTAAACTGCTCAGAGGTGAAAAGACTAAACCGCAGCAATGGTGGTTCCTCCAGCCAACCCGCAGTTCACGGGGATGCCAGACAAGCTGGCCACGGTTGGAGACCCCGGAGCCCACCTTGGCTGCCAGCCCAGCCGAGTCCCCTGCTGTGCACTCCCAGCCGGCAGCATGCTGGAGGGGCTGGCTGACCCCAGTTTAGCTTGAAAACAGCCTGAGCAAGTACAGTTGGAAACCCCCGCACAATTACAATCCTTTATTTTCATGTAATATAAGCCATTTAGACCTTAACTTCTCGTTCTGCATCCAATGTTCCTCCGACCTGTTCTTGCAATAGGGCGTATGCTCGTTGCAGAGCCTGGTACTCCATCGTCAGCTGCCGAAAACGCAGTTCTGTCTCTTCCTTGGCCATGCCCTGAAATTAAAAACAAATTAGCATTGCACCCGTTACTTTCTTTCTGCAATGAAAGTAAAAAATATTATAAGAGTGGATTACATTTCTGTTCTCTAAAAAGTGCCAAAATTATTATTTTCAAAATGCAATTTGGGAAGCGCAGTTCTACAGATCTTGTTCATGTGCCTTCAGACTGTTTAACTTTTGTCCTTTAAACATCTTTGGCATCCGCTTACTCCAAGAAAATGCAATACAGAAAATAATAAAGATAATTCCTCCCACCCTGGAAAGATAAAAACTCACCAGGTAACTAACATACTAACTTGCCAGCCAACGTACTAACTCGCCAGCCAACATACTAACTTGCCTGCTAACTAACATAACATTGACTGAAAAAGTCAATACAGGAATGCAAAATAAATAGGCTCACACATATGAGAATACATTTGGATTCCCTGCCATGCAGCACACGCCTGGCAACCAGTTGTGTATCTGTGGTGATGGAGATAGGAATTCTTTAGGTTCCCTTTTAACGGATCTAACTACAACCCACGAAGCAGCTGAAATGGCAGATGAGAAGTTGCAGCCAGCACACCCTAAAAAGGCTTCAAAGTCACCATTGGCATCTTTTTGTTTATTACAAGATTCCTGTTAAACCCAGAAACAGGTAACGGTACAGGGATCCGGCACACACTCGGGAATGCATTTGTAGGGAAGCCCTGCGAAACACCAGGAATAATCCCTCTTCTTTGCATTACCAGCTAACTTTGTGTACTCTGCATTCAGAGCCTCCAGAACAGTCATGGCCCCGATACGCTGGCGAGGAGACAGCCTTTCCCCTGGGGACCGGTGCGTTGCGTGACTGCCTGCTTCTCCTTCCAAAATCAGGGAGCTTAGCGCTCAAGGCTGCACTCTGTGCTGAGGTCGGAATGACAAGTAGAGGGACCTGGACCAAACCACACTGGCTCAAACCTCTGGGAAATCTCCGTGTGAACGGATCTTCCTAGGGCTGTCCAACTCCTCAGTCCTTTTAGACCTCTAACCTACAAACCCATTACAAATCTAATATTCTTAGGATATAATATTTCCAGCTTGGCTAAAAGTTGTGAAATTACTGGAGACTTGAGATCCAGAGGTACTAAGCAACATGCACAGCATTAAATTTAACACAAATCTTTCATTTTCTGGTCAGAGGTGACAAATGAATGATATAACAGACCAGGAACTTCATTAAAAATGAGTAGCAAAGTTTCAAAACAAAATAATACATATTTTTGATTAATACCTCTTCCAGGTCATCTTCAGGAGTGCAAGGGGTTTGATCTGTCCGGTCAGTTTGATATGAGATAGAGGAACCATCAGACTCCAAGGAAGCTTCTTCATCGTAGCCAAAAAACGTCTCCACAACCGGCTTCTGACAGAGACAAGGTGTCAGCGGGCGCAGCCGAGCCGCGCGGCAGCGGTGCCATCGGCTGCGCCAGCCCAACGGCATCGGGGCGGCAGCCACGACTGCGGACCCACGGCTAAACGCTGTGCCTTTGTAGGAGTTGACCATACGCACCTTCAGGGGAACCTGAATTCCAGATTATGGGTAATTTTCTCTCTATTGGCTTTTGGAAAAACACCCGGTTCTTTACATGTGTGCTGTAAAGCTGTTTCACCCCAACGGCAGTGCTCTAACGACAGCTACGACTGTTCAAACCACGGACTTGTCGTGGTCGTTATTAAGGGCGATGGTGGCCGGCCACAAAGCCCCTGCCTTTTTTTCCAATGTTTTCCTCCCAATTTCTCTAGCTAAGGCAATCACCCTTTTTGCTTCTTTGTGCGTTCAACTCAGCGTGAGGTGGGAGTTGTGCACTGAAAAGTCTTTGTTAATCCAGCGTCACCACCACGATGTCCCTCCTGTCATTACCGCAACTGTCACAGGAAAAGTTAGATTTTTCAAGAAATACTCTACTGGAAAATTTGAAGTTAATCACCACGGCAACGTTTTTACAGTTTGAAGAAATCCATTTTTCCACTCAAATCTGCTTTCTGTTTAAAAGAATTGAGGGTAGCGCTGGTAAAAGATTTACTGTTAAATGCTTGAAAGTCAAAGAGGACATTTCAAACGCAGTTTTGAAGGTATTTTTAACTGCTGATTTACAAAAAACCATCTCTAGATTTTGGCTATTTCTTTGGTTTGCAGTGGATAACTTCTGAAGGAGACAAGGCGTAACTCTCCTTCAAAGGCCTGGTTGCCATTTGCAAGATGACAGGACTTAAGGAGTTATCTCACATCGACCACAATTCGTTGGTTATGGATTCATTAGCTCCAGCACCACCTTAACTCTTCATACGCAGAGCACAGCCTACTCCCAGGTCACTGACGTTGTACCTCGTGATGTCATTACAGCGTTAATATTTATATTAGCACCTTGCCAAGTCTTCATTAACTAACGTTTTCTTTTTCCCTGAGCTCTACCATTGCTCCTTGTAACCAGCAATGTTTGCATGTTACTAAACTCCATAACAAATTATTTACAGCCTACTTATGTTTTCAGGCAGTGCCATTAGAACATCATTTTGAGATGCGTTAATTCACAAAATCTGTCTCATCTTAGGACAATCACAAACCATGGTGGTCCCACGGGACACCAAAACTGCTGGGGGTAACGGCAGAGCATGCAAATGCTTGTAATGCAAACAGTTCCCCTACCCCCACCAGTTCTCGTCTGAATTATCCCAATTCTGTCTATGAATGTCCTTGAACCCAAATTTAAGATTGGGACCCATTTCTAGACCCAGGAGGAGAATGTCCCCCCTTGTGGCTCCGAGGCGCTCGGAGCACCCCAGGCAGCCAGCATGCCCACCAGCATGTCATGGTACAAGGGTTTTTTTTACCTTAGGAATTCTTGTCATTTTTTTCCTTTGCTTCCTATACCTTAACAGCTTATCACGTTCCTGAAAGAATCAAATACATACATTAGTGGTTTTCAGAGAGCTGTTACTTAATTTAATTGTGGCAGTACTGGTAGTCATTAGGCAATCAAGAAATAGTGATGTTGGTGCTGGCTGCTCCCTCAAAACGAAATAACCACGTTTTTGTCAGTCAAATGTTCATTTTACTCCAACGTCTTCCAAGTTTGCCATACACAAGTAGCGATTGCTCTTTATGATCATGAAAATCAAGATAGCAACAGCAAGCTGACTGTAACCAGCACAACGTGCTGGCGGCTCGGGACGCAGTTCAGAGCTGCTCGTCCAGCAAGCATGCGTGGTCAAGCCCGCGCGATGGCTCTTCGCGGGTAGACGGGCTCTCCGTCCAGGGCGAGAAGCAAGGACTGGCTCCCGCCTTGGCTCCTGGTGCGGGGCTGTTAGTGCCCTCTGGAAGGTGCACACAGGTAACAGCCCGACTACGCAACATTGAGAGACTGTTTGAACTCGGCACTTGCAGTCTGAGCTGACTTCTCTGGGGACCTGCAGGTTCCCACTGCTTCTCAAAAAGGATCTGAGCATTTACTGCTGCCAGAAAATTTTTCTGTTCAGTGGAAATTATGAAACTCTTCATAGAGTCATGTTAATTCTTTATAGTACTGAAAAAAAAAAAATCTTTATTCTGGATTGCAAATACAGGCAAACTCCAGGACTGCAGAAAGCAAAGTTCTAAAGGGAAAACCCCTTTAAACTTTCTTCTTAACCCTTCGGTAAAAGGTTGCAATGACATTCTGGGACATTAACAATGTGCCACTACCATCGGCCCAACGGCAAGTCCTAACATCAGCAGCAGAGACAGATGAAAACTGAATACTTGTTCTGCTTGACAACACAAGCTTTGCTGCACACTCAGCAATGAAGACCAATATGAGTGGCTTAACTTCACCAAATTTTCACTGATAATAACACAGCGATGGGTCGGGCAAGGGCAGTGACTGAGAACATGCCGGTATGGGCGAGACAAAGCTAGTGGTAATCAGAGTCTAAAAAAATGCAATTCCAATGTGGCAGAGCCGTCCCGGAGATGGGGGACACTTGCTATCAGCCATCAGGACAGGGTGACCGTGCTGACCTCGCCTCCGAGGTCATCCTTGTGGGGGGAAAAAAGCTTCCCTCTCTCACCAGAGCTTTCCTCTCCACTATCAACACATTTTTCTCTGGTGAAAAACTTCTGCTGGTACAGCCTTTGACAACAGCTACGCTGAGAAAAACCCTGTGCTAGCTTGCTTGAATGGAGGTGTAGGTGGTAACAAATATTATTATACCCTGCATGCTTTTCATGAACAGCAATTTAAAGCATATGAAGATGAGGATGAGGTTAACGTCATTCTTACCATGACACTCTTCACATAGCCAGCAGTCTCCAGCGTCTAATGAAAAAGAATGAAATAATGTCAGTAGCACAGAGTTAAAACAAACAAATAAAAAAGGTAGTTTCTTGAGGTAGTATTATCATTTCAGTATTTTCTCTCTCCAAAAAAGACTGAGAACATGGTAACAAAGCAGCAAAATACCAAATACAGCACTGCAGAATACCCCCCATGTCCACAGCAACCTGCAGCACTGATGCTGTCTCCAGCTAAAGGAGCTCAGACACTTTCCCTCACGGGTGCAGGATCCGGCCCCCAGCACATCTGCTGGACGTGCTGCAATGGTTCTGTCATGCAAGTGCAACGTAGATTGGAAGGATTTTTCCAAATACTATGCCACAGGTAACGTACATTCAGTTCAGTTACCAGCAATTATAGCAACGCCTACCGTGTTCCGCAGATGCAAGCCATGCCCGTTAGCTCACAGATCCCCAAGCACCCCTTGCTTAGGTTTCCTGTTCTTCTGCTATGGCCTTAGTTGACCTCGCATGAGGGCAGCAGCATTAGGTCTTACCTTGGAGAGTTCATCAATGAGATTTTGCTGCTCAATAACTTGTAGTCTCAGGAAATCAACTTCTCTTTCTTCCTGGCTGTGGTCAAGGTCATTTAAAGAGCTCGGTCTCCTTATTGTTCCAGCTCTTTGCCTCTAAAAGAAACCCACAGGGCAGAAGAGGAAATGGTCAGAAGGCTTGGCCAAAGGACAGAATGCAGCCCCTTCCCTTTACAGCTAGCGATGCAGCTAAGCTGATGGCTGTTCTGGCAGCTCTCCTCCTCCCCTTTCGCTGGGTGATACAGCTCGACTGCAAACACACGGGGTGTTCCTGCTCCTCAGGCTGCCACGTGAAGCGCGTGGTCACTGGGGAGGACAGCGGGCGTGGGGGCCATCGCACCAAAGAGAGGGGCAAGCAGCAGCTCAGCTGCCCTGCTCTGTGGGTCTGGGTCTGCCCAGGGCTGCGTGGCTTGCTCTGGGTGGAGAAGGAGTTTGGGGAGCTGGGACCAATGTCTCCTTCTCCAGGTTCCTCTCGTCAGTTTTGATCCGCAGCAGTCCCAGAGCTGCAGCAGCCATGGGGATGACCCCGGCCCTCCTGCACTCGTGCAATGCCACAGCTACCTGCTAACAGCTATCGCCCACTAACAATATTCAACTGAAAAAAGGGAAGAGAGTCACAAGTGCAGATTTCCTTGGGATTAGGAGGTGATTCTGGTACGAAAGCCAGAGGTGAAGCGGGGTGATTTGTGCTCACGTGGCAGCTGAGCAGCCAGCGACTGAGCAGTCTGACCAAAATGTGCAAAGCTCAGGCAATTTCTTTTCTTCAGAAGTACTTGTTTGTAAAGCTAAAATAAAACATTTTATATACAATAAAACACGTTCAAGCCACAAAGCACTCAGTAGTGCACTGCAGAACATCGCAGCAAGCCCTGGGAAGGGGAAAGTTTCCTATCGAACTTGCAAGTTTGGGATGATGCCCGACTTCACCAGCCCCACGAGTACCAAATCACGCGTTCTTCCTGGACCACACAGAGACTTACCATTGCTATATTTTCTTGTGTTACGAATTTTAATTTATTTTCCATTCGACGTAAGGCATGTGACAATTCTTCATTCTTCCTACTAAGGCGTTTATTTTTGTCCAAAATGGGCTTATACTGACTCTCAGCTTCTCTAAGACGTTTTAACTGAAAGGTAAAGGAGAATTAACACCTGTGGAGCTGTTATTTTTCATCAAATATATCAATAATTTTCTTTAAGCATCACACTAGCAGTATTTTCTCCTAATACAAAGGAGACTTGACCAAAAATTCTTGGTATTTTCCATCGGGAAGCGGATGGTTCCTCCTTCACGAGGTATTCGGTCTGTGCAACACACACACCATGTGGGGAATGTACTCATTTAAAAAAAAAAATAAAAATAATTCCAGCTAATGCCATCTTAAAACTTCATTGTTATGTAAGCGAAGAAGAGCGTGATGTGGCACACCACCAAACACAGAGCGCAAGGAGGAGCCAGCTACTCCTGCGCTGACTTCAAAATGGCACAGGGGAAAACACCTCGGTATTTGGGGGGCAAGGCACGGCCATGGCGGCGCAGTCACCGCCGTGCTTCGCTGCTGCACTCACCAGCTCATTTCTCTCCTCTGACAGCAGCGCGTTCCGGTCCTCCAGCTTCCTGATGATGGCACTCAGCTCAGCGATTTTAAGTTGGAAGCGCCGGGCATCCTTTTCATCCAACTGCTGTTCCTAAAACAAAGATCAACTGCAAATAACTGTTCGTAAGTGTGCAGGCAATATCAATCTTTTCCAAAGATCAAAATTTTTCATCTCCCAAAACACAAATGTTTCAAAGCGTTATATGGCAGAGTGGAACCTAACTGGGCCCCGAATGCTGCAGGATGAGACCAACGGAAAGTTAGGGGTGAAGATGTAACAAAGTATGCAAATGCAGAAGAATGTATATGTACATACAAAGTCACAAATGGTGAACTTGGAAAGAGAAAAGAAAATGTCGAAAATCAAGGCAATGCTTCCCATGTATGCCACTGTTGAACTGAGTGCGTCAGACACATCGCCCACCCTGAGGACTTTGTTGTAAGAAAATGTTATTAAAAGTACTGAAGTACAAATGGGGAAAAATACGTGCAATTATACCATTGCATAAGCTCTTCTTCCATAAAGCTGTGGCCCTTATTGGGTTCTAAAGGGTCACTCGTAAAGCCAAAGGGGTAGCACTTTATCCGAGTAAAAATGCTTAAATCAAATTATAAATGACTAGAAATATAGGTGGGCACGTTCTCGTTCAGAACCAGAGAGAAGCTACAGTTCTTTACAAATGTGACAGACTTTTCCCCCTTCTCTAGGCCTTGTTCTGATGTTTGGCAGAAGTTGAGTACGAATTGAAACATGCAAATTAGCGTCCGTAGTGGTGGCAGCACTTTTGGGAGGTCTAGGGTTCCTCATTCAACAGGTGCAGGAGAGGCTTGGGGCAAAGGATAAAATAGGTTGCTTTGCTCATGTACAAGTATTTACACTTCTACTGAGAAAATTAAGGCTGTTGCAAAAGAAATCTTGATGAGAAATCAGCAATGAAGAAAATTTGCATACGTCAGATATATGAGGTCAGTTAACTGAGGGTTTTTTTTTAATATTAGCAAATCAAGGCAAAAGCAGAAAGGTGCCATAGTGACATTAAAAATGCCATTGTGAAAGGGTGACTTAAAATTTAATGTTCTGGATATTGCGTTGTAGAAAAGAAATTGGAGAGAAACGGGTGTTTAATTCACTCTCTGGTCCACTGAAAGCGAGAGCACTGGGCAGCGCGAAAACCTGAGCTAGCAGCGGTGTTCCAGGAGGACCGCGGGACTTCCCCACTGCCGTGCACCGACCCCCGGCCCCCCGCTCCCCCTGTAAACTGGCCTTGCACATCTGCTCGCCAAATCCACTGTCAGCAGTTCCGAAAGCTGGCACACATACATTACTCGGTTAGAAATGCATTTGCATCATTTGTTGGCAAAACTGTGTCAAACTGTCAAACCAAGGCAGGTGGCAGAAGTATGGTACAGTGAGGAAAAGGAAGAGAAAAAGAACAGAATTCCACCCTGCTAACAAAACCAAACCAAACCAACAAGAACACAAAACAACAAAAAAGCAAAAGCTCTCCCATAACAAGGTTTGATTTTACATCTCAAAGGCTTGGCTGAGGAACTCGGTGCCTCAGGGCCTCCCCTGCACGGCTATGGGAAAGCTGTTGCTCAGGGGTGCACTCATCAAGATTCTGTCACTTTGTGCCATTTTGTCACTCGTCTGTGTAGGTGAAACCACGTGAAAGTGCTTACGGGGCTTCCCGAATGATCTGAAGCGTCTCCTGCACCACTTGCATAAGGAAGTTCCCGCTTGGGGCTGCTCAGATGCCGATCAGACTCTTTGATCTGGGAAAGTTGTTCATCTAAAGCCTCCTTTTGGAGCTGCAGTCTCTGAGCATGCCCGGCTTGAACCCCTAACTCTCTCTCCAGCACGTAGACTGCTCTGTCTTTAAATTTAATCTCCTCCATCTACAAGGAGAACAGAACACAATCACACAGGCAGGCAGCGGCTTGACAACAACAGAGCATCTTACGACCCCCAACGCGGCCAGCGAGCAGTTGCACAGAGCCGACACCCCTCGACATGGAAAATACAACAGCAGCGAATGTTTGACAGCAAACGTAGGAGCGAATCCGCTTAACCAGTTCGTGAATGTTACTCTGCTTCTGGAGGCCACCCGGAATAAAATCTCTCTTTGCAGCAGGAGTTTTTCCATTAAAACGACTGGGAAATAACCCATCTCCTCAGTTCCATTTCAGAATACATTGAAATATTTAAAAGCTCATATTTATATCACAATTTGGATTCGTTCACTCAAACGTTTCAATGATCTTGCAGCATTTTGCTTGGACATCACCTTTTGAAAACTTGGATTTGTAATTTTAAAAGAAAAATATTAAAACCTGAATATCCTCGTAATTGTCACAATATATAGAAGGAATGTGAATTGTTAAAATTCTTTTTCCAGAAGTTTCCCATGTGAGCAATTTGTTTAGTTATCCCCTTCCCATGAAAGGTTTTGCTTACGCATAATGAACATTACGCAAAATCATTAAGTGCTCGGATGACAAATGCCCAGCTATCTCCAATTCTCTTCTTTCCTATTTGCCTGCACCGTCCTCGCCGAGTTCAGAGCGCCACGCTCATCGCCGCTTGGATCGGGCACGTTGAATTTGCAGGTGCTCCGGGAATATTTTCTGGGTATTTTTTCCAAATGCTAACGTGGAATTAAAGCCTCCCTCTTTACAGAGCTGAGCCACGTTTGCCCGCGTGGAGTTCTGCACTCGGAGGCGTGCCGGGGCCAGAGGGGTGGCTCGCTCCGCAGGCTGGGCGCCCGTGCTGCGGCGCACGCCAGGGCCAGACCCTTCGAGGCTCTTTAGAGAGTTCAGACAGGGTGGCCTGGGCCCTGCCTAACGATGAAAAATTACTGAGCACAGCCCAAAATCTTCTTCTGTGTCTGCAGCGAGGTAAAACACCGCAGCAGAACCCCAGGCTCTTCCCAGCTGGATTGCATACATATACATTATACATGAGTATGAGGTATTAATTACACTCACACGCCACGGGGCTGCCAAACGTGCTCACAGATAATGATTCTATGGAAAGAAAGAAGTCATATACATCCCCTAAAATGTCTGTTGATCTGCTTTCAGACACTGCACATGCATAAGATTTTTGGCATAAGTTTTTGAGACTTAACACATTTAATTTAAATGATCAGGTTTTACAACTTAGCCTGCTTCAAATAAGAACATTTTGCCTTGTGAGAACTGCGTTTGATACTTTTATCTTTGATAGCTTTGTCTGCAAACCTGGAAAAAAATGACATTGTGAATTAACAGATCGCTCAAAGTATTTTGTTTCCAATATCTGCAAAAATGGCCCAGCCAGGGAAAAAGCAAGGGATGGCAGCTTCCACACATCCGGCGATAGTACCGGGAAATTACTTCCATGAGGTGTTTTTGGGTGGAGGGGGTGATTACAGCTTACGCCGTGAAATAAATGATGTGGGAGAGGACACAGCGGGTTGGGACACGATGTCCCTCCGTTGCTGAGCGTGGAGGCTGCGTCCGGACGCAGGCCAGGCGAGGGGCACCGTCACCCTGTCGCCCTCACGCGCCGGGGCGCCTCCGCGGTTCCAGCTCCAGCCGCAGGCGAGAGCCACGGTGCTCCCCGGGGGGCTGCGCTGCCGGGGGCGGCACTGCCCTGCCGTAGCTGCAGGAAGCAAGAACCGAGCTACAAACCCAGAGGGGTCCCGCATCGTCCCTGGGGGAAGCGCCAGCCTTTGCCGAAAGGCAGCACAGGACAACTCATAAATACCTGCGTGGAAACCGTGCCTCAAGGTTATGCAAAATTTGCATTCTTTTAGTAAAATGGAGCAAATCAAGTGCACTTTGGGTGCCATTCTATTAAAGGTGCTTTCAACAATTTCCATTAAGGCAAGGGTCTGCTGACTTTGAATGAAACAGAGATGCCCCCTGAGGTTCTTCTGCTAAATACCTGATCAGGTAAAGATCTGAAGGGATGTTATAGATGAAAAGGTAACGTATCATTAAATGACTATTTGTTTAAAATAAGCAGAATATTGGGTAGCTGATCCCAATTTACATGAAAACAAAGACACGTTACAACACAGGCAGCACTGTAAATTAGGAGGAACAAAGACAGGAGAGAAAATACAAAATATTTCACAGTATTTCACTAACGGTTGGTTTTCCAGAAAAAAACCCTGAATGTAATGTTCATAAACAACAAAGGGAACACCAGCATTCACAATTCCCCTCGTAGGATTAAATTCACATTCACGAAACACGCGTAACAGTTTGGCGTTTGCAGCCCATTATTAAATAGCAACGCTGAGGAAATCGTACAAACCCAAGGAAATGTTCCACTGAAAAATGCCATTTAGCACATTTCTTCCTAGCACTGGGAACAGCAAGGAAACGTAAAGAGAAGAAACGACTGGCAACTCACTGGAAGAGGCGCCGGTCCCCAGGCACGCGCCCCAGCAGGCTGTGGCACACCCCGGCCTCATTCTGCATCGGGCGCGGGGCCGGCGGGACCGCTCCTCCCCACACCCCGCCCGATGGCCTCAGACACCGGCAGCGCCGCGGAAAGGCGTCAGACCGCGCAGGAGCGCAGCATCCCACCGCCCGAGAGGGTGCCCCGTGCCGCGCCGTGGATATTCCCACCTTAGTCTGCGCAGGCTGCCTTGACTCGGGATGAATATTTATGTGGGAGCGCTAATTAAGAACCAGCCCCTGAGCACAGCTGATGCCAATGATGCAAACATAATCCCTTGCAAAGTTAAATTTGTTATTCCCTCCGTGTGCGATGCAGCGCAACGCCTATCACGGTCTGACACGCAGCTGGTTGTAAGCCGTGTGGTTCTTTTAAAATGTATTATTTCTATCGTGATTATAAAATCAACACGTAGGTTCCCTGGTCGGGAAACCTCTCCTTGTGATGTTCGGGAGGCCTTTGCTGCTCTGCAAATTCACAGCGGGCAGCAGGAGCGTGGCCGCACGCCCCAGAAATCCGCCTTTGACGCTTCCAGCGCCAGTCATTCCCAGGCAGCTCTTTCAAATGCAAACGAGAAGCCCCTTTCCAGCTGGAGCTGGTACGGACAAACAAACGTTTCCCCATGGGCACGGTGGGGAAAGCCAGCGATTAGGGGAGGCGAGGAGACCTGCCCCAGGCTTTGGCCCTCAGGAGCAGGGGGCACCGAACTGCCAGGCCCCCATCGCCCGGGCTGACGACAGAGGGCCCGGATGAAAGGAGATGGGGTTCCCCTCCGGCGCAGTCACCCCCCGAGAGATGGGGTTTGCACACGCAGGCTGGGACGGCTGCCCCACGTGCCGTGGCGCTCACATTCGCCTTCCCTCTCCGTTTTCCTTAAGGAGCTCAAAGAAATAAATGCAGTCGCCCCTGTGCCCTGGTGACGTGTGTCACTCACCAGCAACAGCCAGCTGGATCCAGTTAACCAATTTTTGCCAAAAACTCTACAAGAATACCTCCAGCTGGTGTTCTGATACCGCACATTTACACCAACTACTGTGATTTATGGTTTATAGATAGTGGGGGGGGTGGGGGGGGACACAGCACACCCGCAGGGGGATACTGCTGACTCCTTAATGTTAGACTCACAGCATCGTTCGGGTTGGCAAAGCCCTCGAAGCTCCCCCAGCCCAACCCTTCCCCTCCCCCTGCCATCCCACCCCCAAACCCTGGCCCTCAGCACCGCCTCTGCCCGGCTGTTAAATCCCCCCAGGGCTGGGGACTCGACCCCTTCCCTGGGCAGCCCCTTCCAGCGCCTGAGAGCCCTTTCGGGGAAGGAACTTTTCCTGATGTCCAATCTAAACCTCCCCTTTTTTTCTGTGATATGGCTCTAGATGAATATTGATTTTTAGTACTCTCCAGGTTCTAACTCAAGGCGTTTAAACTCCGCTAGCACGCTTACACATCTAAGTCAGGCTGCCATGCCATGCTGCAGCACCAGATCTGCATCGATTCCCAGCGCTGCAAGGGATGGGAACAGAGCCGACACGATACAGGAACAAGCTGAGATTTCTCTTTTTTTGACCAAAGAAAATTCTCCCTATTTCGGTACAGACAAACAACAGAATGCAAAATGTAATCCCTTCTCGTGCTGTTGTAACGTCCCCTTACGATATCCATTGCAGCGTATATTGCAGCAATAGTAAGCTGCACATTAGAAAGTACATGGTGCATTTTTAGAAGAACAAAACGCTCCTTACAGCTGCCCGTGTCATTCCCACACCCACGCTGTGGCTCCCAGGAACACCCCAGCCCGTTCCCCTACCGCTGGGGGAGGAGGTGAAAGCCGAGGGCGTTTCATGCTGAGGCTGCTGCTGGAGGCCTTGCAGTGACGGCAGCTCCTCAAAAGCACAACTTCTCATTGCAGTTGAGCTAGGACACAAGAGCAAGCCCCCACCACAAGAGGTGGTCCCGCACCCTGCCTCCCCCACCCAAATCCTTTGCCAGTGCTAGGTCGTATGATAGGAGAAGTTGGCTCATCATATCGCTCCGCAGGAGAACTGTTCTTTTTCACTGTCATGGTTCATTTTCTGCCACGGCTGCCCACTGGACTGGCACTCGCTGTGCATCCATGGCCCAGGGCAGGAGAGGTGGGGTGGGCACGATGCTGGGGGGAGCACGGCTGGGGGCTTTGGTAGCCTCATGGGCTCAGCTCTAAGGTAAAAATACACTCCTGAGCCTCTGAACTTCCTGAATCTCACAGGTTGTGTGAGCGTCTTAAGAGTCATCATGAGATGATGTTAGAAAAACCCCCGTGGCTATCCCATTGCTTCATCTGAAGAATTAAGCAACCCCTACACCTGCGCTGGAAGCTGCTGGGCACAGCCCTAGCACTGCTGTCCCGCCGGACAGCGGGAGCTGCGGTTCCTCAGCCGTGCGGTCGCACCTCCCAGGATCACCCAGGACACTTCTCTCACATCTTCCAGAATTAATCCTCATAAAAAGGTGATCGCTGTCAGCAGCACGTCACCATTGTTCCAGTAACCCTGCCAGATCGTCAAACAGGAGAGGAGATGACGTGTCCTCTGTTTTCAGCTAAATGAGGACACGCGCGATACTTATTACCGAAAATTTCATTCTGCAGTGTGATTCTGCTGCAACTTTGGCCAAAGTGCAATTCTATTTCAGGCTGATTAAATCCCAGTTGTACTTAACTAGAGAAAAAATGCTTACAACGCGCCCAGTAGATGCCACGTGCCCTTTTCCAGCCAGACAACACACTACAGTGGCTGCCACACTCCCATGGGATCACACCGGCTCCCGATGCTTGCCCAGGAACAGGGTCTCCAACCTGAGCGCTGCGGCTGCCTCGCCGGCCGCTTCACCAGCTGAAACGACTGACACTGATGGGTCCTGCAAATCACCCTAATTCCACCGAAATCCCTGGAACGATGTTGAGAGAGGTGCAGTGTTCAGCTGTTAAGCACAGAAAGGTTAAGCGGTGCAGGTGAAATCGTAATTTGCTGCCCCACTCAGACTATAAATAACCAAAAAAGTTTCCTTGGCTAGGTGACTAAAGGCTTTTGCTTCTGAAAACTGGTTCCTTCTGGAGCGCGAGGTCTGAATTGCAGTGCAGAACGGGTAGCATTCTACACAAAGCTACTCATATCAAATTGCTAGATAATTGTGGATTTATATCAAGATATAATGAAAAAATTACTAATCAGGGCGGATTTTTGAATGAATAACAACTTGCACAGTTTGTTACAAAAATACTAACAGAATTAAATGTGATACCGCCTTGGAAGAGTAAAGCACATGGGATGGGAGAAATAATCACGCATAGAGAAAGAGTCAAATGGTTTTCCCACACTTGTCCTAGTCTGCATTCCCCTCTTTTGATGGCCTTCAAACATATGTATTTCCCTCACACTCAGGACATGCTCAGGACAGCAAAACTGTTCCGTGCCGCTGGTAAATGCCACAAAACGAAGCGTGGGGCACCTCAGACCTCCAGTGCTGAAAGCAGAAACCTCGCATCCATTGCCAGCAGTTCCCAGGCGCCTCCGGAGGCGCAGGAGCCCCACGCCCCGTGCTAGGTGCGGTGTAGCACAGCAACAGCGCGGTTACGGCATGGAAGAGAGCAGGCTCCTAGTTTAGGACCGTAGAGGACAATGTTCTTAAAAACTGGACTGTGAGACACAAAAGGAACAACTCAGAACCAGGAGGTTCAGTGACCCTCCAAAATGGAGCAGAAATGTGTAGTTTTGGATGTACAACAGACGTAGTCCAGGTTCGGTTGGAATAAATACTGTTGTAAATGAGGTTCAAACCACAAATGGTGAAAAACACATCCCATGTTTGCCAGAAGGAATTATTCGCCTTGAATAATTTGCCTCCCTTTCAGTATCAGGTGACGGCTGGGATACCTTTATAACACCAAATACGGAAATTTGTCACCATGTAAGGGAATAAAAAGGAGAAGATCAAGACTAAATCAATCACCAATGCAATTAATATTTAATAAAGTCATCTTCCTGCACTTTTCATCTGATGTTGCCCTTCAAATCACACCTCTTCACTAATTTACTGCCGCCTAACAGAGAAATCTCAGGAAAGCGCCTGTAAACACAGAGGTTTGGAGCGATACTGAAAAGGTTGATCTCCTCTTTGTCTGTGGTGTTGGAATACCGTAGGGAAGCCATGAAGGTCTTCCATGAGGTATCCGAGCAGGTTACTAAACCTTTGGGAGCATGGTGGTGCACCCCCCTGCCCCTTTTCTCTCCT
This sequence comes from Butorides virescens, assembly GCA_017310255.1. Classification (NCBI taxonomy): domain Eukaryota; kingdom Metazoa; phylum Chordata; class Aves; order Pelecaniformes; family Ardeidae; genus Butorides; species Butorides virescens. Next base: position 91,859 of record JADKXX010008135.1, on the reverse strand, counting down.
GGACGGCTTTACGACCTCAGGAGTTCCCACCAGACCTCAGCCTTTGTGAAATGAGTTGGAGGGTTAAGCGCCCCTTAACGGTACCAGGGACTCCCACAGGGCTGCGGCGGGGAGCGGCGCTCTCCATACTGGAAACACCAGTTGACTGGTCAAGGCGGGGAGCGACAACGGGAACAATCCATTACCCCCTGACAGCCTTGGAACATACCTCAGCTGGGTCATAACCCGAGAAACGCAGTACCATTGTTACTGGAATTCCAGTCACTACCAACCAGATTGTGGCCAGGATGAAAATTTACCAATGACTAAAGCCAATCAGCTCACAGCGACGCCAGGTGAGGCCCCTGGAGCTCTCCTGCATGGCAGCGGGCTGCGACCAGCACCTCCCTTGGAGCGGGACGCCTCTCAGAGCCTGTAGACCCTCAAGGTTGCACAAATCAGAGGTCCATCGCCAAAGACCGACAGCAGAGCCCGGGCTGAAACCCTTCCCTCCATGAGGCTCAACCCTCGCCCACTGAGAAATGCCAAGACATTCGATGTGAATATTTCACTGAACTCGAGGGGAATTTTTAACAGGTATACCCCTTTTTATATATATGTGTGTGTGTGTATATATATATAAAAAGATAGAATCATATCTGTGTGTATGCATGTGTGAATAGATTTAAGTAATCTGTAAATGTGTGATTTAATTACAAAGTGAGTCTGTCATGATTACAGTTGACTGTGAACATTAATTTAGTCAATCATTAAGTGCTGCTAAAAATTTTGTGGTCCACCTTAAAGCTGTGAATAAACCTTAGACTGCTGCTAGACCCATATTGTCCTTAGGCATAAACTGTTGGCCAAGCCTGAGACTAAGACTGGACCCAGCCGCACCTCGACTCCTCTCTGAGAAGGAGTTTAGAAAGCAAGGGGGTCTGCTCCGAACCTCATGACTCGATGGGAGGGTCCTCCTCATCCCCCGCATCCACAGTCCCTCTCTGGACCATTCTAACTCAAGCGACACAATTTTCCTTTGTGTGCTTCTTCCATGCAGGAATAGAGGGAACCTTGCCATTTTCTAATCTTTAACCGAGTTGCTGTTTTGATTAAAACTATTTTTGTCGAATCACTTCGTTAATCGACTGATGATCGAGTGCTATTGAAATGGCACAATCCAACCCTGTGATTTGCTGTAAAGGCACAAATTCTAAACTGCTGCTAACTCAAACTATTCAAAGCCACTCATTCGCGACAAGGTAGTCATCATCAACTAAAGTTTCTTAAATTGAAAATAAAAATTTTCCAATCTCTAACAAATCTCATTTCTTCAGTTGTTCTGATTTCTGTTTTAGCCCCCTTATAAACGAGGTAGGAGGAAGGGCGGCTGCAGTGGCTGTTGATGTCCAGCGCTTCTCCTTTCTGACCAACCTGCATCTGAGAAAAATTTCAGTGCTGTTTACCACATTGAACTTTGGTCCCCATTAAGCAAAATCTGAGGCCAGTTCATTCTCAGGGAATTCTCCCGCCTGAAGGGCTGTTTTCCCTGGACGTGCACACGCTAACGCAGGGTGCGCTGTTATTTGTGGGATACCACGTGATTGTAGTTAAATACATGCATATAATATTTTTAGCTGTTTTAAAATGCACAAATTAAACTTTAAAAAAGTTTACTAAAATTAGAAATTCTTTAGAAAGAAGGTCGTTGCCATGCTTACTTGTTACCGTCTGCAAGGGACTTTCATCTTTTACATTAACATTTCTTAAGCTTCTGAGCCAGGGGCAGCTTAACTGGGTTAGCTGCACTTCTCTGGAGAGCAGACCCAAACAGCACCAGCCATATGTGCAAACAGAAACCACGCGGCCAGAATCATTTGAACACACGCTTTTGCAAATCGCGTTACTGCCTTTCCTATGCTGTTCTCAGAACTGAAAGATGCTCAGCTCTGCTCTTTGGGATTACTCCAAAGCTATCGGCATCAGCGAGAAACGGTTACCCCGGCTCCTGAAAAATAACTAGAATAAATAGCTAGATTTTTTTATTTGGCAGATACTAAGCAGGAACTGTTTCTAAAGAGAGATTACACCTTGTTAGCTGCTGCAATCTGCAAGCCTGTAGTGCAAAACTACCAAAATTACCACCTGCAAACCTTGCCCCTCTACCCTAACTGCCTGTTTGCTGTGTACGGAGGGTCTGCTGAAAACACGCCCTGGCACAAGAGTGCAGGCTGGGCAGGAGCCAGCCTGCAGCTGCATTTGGAAGTCTCCTTTTGACCACAAGAATATTTTGGATTTCGTTTTGCTGCTGGAGATGCGCACAGCGCCCAGGCAGGTACAGCTGGTTCGACAGGCTGCAGGGCAGCCATGCCTTCCCCAAGATCCTGTCTGGAAGAGGGCAAAAATGCAGGGATTCCCCTTAGAAACCTGGTGAGGACAACGTTCATTCACTGACGCTGGGTTTGGCTTGGTGTGATGATTTAACTGCATGCAAAGTTGTAGCAAGTCAACAAAACGGAAAGGTTTGTATTCAAGCTGGTTATTTTGGTTTGTTTTGGTTTAAAACATACAACTTACTCAAAATCTAAGGAGAAAGTACAGTCCTCTATTTCTCAACCACATCACAAAACCTCTGAAGTCTGCTCCCTGTTCTCAAAGACCGCCTTTGCAACATGAGGCTACTCACTTGACACTCCATGCTGCAGTACGCCCGGATATGCCAGTCCCTTCCTTTTCCCATCAGGCTGCCCTGATGGCTTCAGTCACCCACGGGAATGATCTCCCCAGGGGAGGGGTTGACTCCACCACATTGGGCACTTTCAGGCCTCAGCTGGACAGGGTGCTGGGCTCTTGCCTAGAAAGGTTGGACTGGAGGATCCTTGAGGTCCCTTCCAACCTGGGATCCTATGATTCTATGATTTGGAAAGCCTGAGCACACATACCCTGCATGTCTCCTGGCAACGATGCTGAAGACCAAAACAAACTCCAATTTGCTTGAAGTAAATCTGATGGCTGTACAGTTCCTTTGCATAATGCTGTGCCTCCCTACCACATCTGTTACTTTGAAGGCCACCTAACATTTTTCCAAAAGTCTTAAGTGAGACATCAACAAATGTACTTCTGTCTGTCCAATAAAGAAAAAAAACTAGTTTTAATTTGAAAGGAGAATAATGGATTAGTACTGGCTTGCCTTTTTCAGGCAACCTTTGACTGACTATGTCCAGAAGTATTTTCCGTAAGCTAAGCCTGCATAGATGTACTTGACCTGGAAATGAAAAACTGTACCTGTCAGAGATAAAGAACTTCAAAAAACCTACTTTATGTTAAAGGACTTCACACGATTACAAAGCTAAACATGAAGGAGACCAACTCTATTCTGACTAAACAAAAAAAGCAGTATTTTTCTAGGCGTGGAATAATCATTTGCTCAAAGGTTACTGCCCCCCTTGGTTAAAATGGCTGAATAATGCATTGCACATGAATCACGGAGCTTTTAAAATCCAGATGTGAACCCATTAATCCACTCAGGGCTGGATGCCTGCCCCAGCCGTTACATGAAGGTGCAATCCCATCGCTCTGCTGGATGGATGGACCCGCTCGCGTTGGGCTAGTCTGCGTTTCTCTGTCTCACTGCAGCCCCAGTGAGGCTCAATGAGCACACTTTATAGATTGCCCCTATCATAAAAAGGTAAAAAAGCGTGCTGGTTTTCAGTAATAGTTTAAGTGTTTTGAGAATTGCCTCATTTTCATAGAGAGGAGAGCTTTTATCATATGACGTGGCACCAGCCTTTCCCCCCCGAAATGGCGGGGCCCTCCCCTGCAAGGTGCCGGGAGCCAACAGCTCCCTCTGAAATCAATTGCAGTCGCCTCAATGGAGCTGAGAGTACTTAAAGTCATTCAGGAAGCACTCAGGGCTTGGTAAAACGATGGCATCATGTAATTTAATTAGTACAGGTAGATAATCTGATTCATTCAAGCAGGAATTAAAAAAAAAAGTTTGATTTTCAAAGGCAATTTAGAAGATATAACCTCAAACCACTCCATTCCTTATAACTAAGAACATATTTATTTTATAGCTTCTACATTAGAGGCCATTAGTGTGGACTTTTCATGTGATGCAGCACGTTTATTTAGGATGTACATTAGCCATCCTTTCATTCTGATGTATTAAATCAATGCATCTAGTAATGTGTGTTTAGAGAAGAAACTACTTACACTGCAGGATATTTGAATAGTATCAATAGATCGGTTCGTTATGAATTATTTTAACATCCTCTCCATAAAAATAAAACAATCTATGAGGGGAAAAAGAAGTAAAGCCTGAAGGAACGGGTGGCTACCCAAAGGGTAGGTAATGCCACCCTGACTGACGGAGCAGTGCGCCGGTGCGCCGGTGGCTGTCGGCCACTTTGGTTCGGCAGGACACAGGCGATGCTGTCCCAGCTCTGTGGTGGCAGGGTCTGCAGGCCATTCGCTGAAGCATGGCCACGCTGCCGTGCTCTGGCTTGGGGCCAGCCTGCAAGCTGATTGTGCGTTTTAAAATTTCTTTTAGGATTTGGATAACAGCCAAGGGATAATGACTTAGAAGAGACGTGGATGAGTTTATACCGAGACACTGAATGCTGTAAAAGAGCATGGCAAACACAAAAAGATGGTAACTTCAAATAACTACAGAGACAAGCCCCAAAATATGGAACATGAACGTTATGGGCGTTACGTGTGCTCCCATGCCCTTGGGAACGGCAGCAACAGTTGAGCGATACGGTCCTGCAAACTGGCTGCGCACTCACAAGCCTGTGCGGATCGTAAGGCAAGTGTCTGAGATGGCAGTGGAGAAGAAATCATCCTAACACACCAAAAGTGTTGGTGGCCTGCCAGGCCCTCGTGCAAATGCTGCCCTCTTGGAGGCAGCTCCCTCCCGCAGGGAGTTCTCCCCTTTTCCAAGCACCATGAACCAATCTGACTTCTCCAACAATTTTCCAAACACAGTGGAAGGAATACTCCCGAGCCATAAGCCTGTAGCTACTGCCTTTGAGAGTCATGCTGCTGCACCTGAGAAGCAAATGGTGACTGGAGGCTGATCAGCATACGCAAAGACCCAGTGGGGATCAGATGAGCAATGATGGGTGAGGAACCCCAGTAACCCACTGAGGCTGGGAGCCTGCCGAGTCGCCGCTCATGGGGCCACTAAAGCAGGAGCACCAGGGGTAAAGCCACCAGGGTGGGTCACAGAGAGGAACCCCGTCCTGAACCCCTTGCGGAGTGAAGGGGGTCATGGCTTACAGGGCACAGGCCTCCCCGTGGGATGCAGAAGAAAGCACATTTGGGGATTGCATAAAGCTCATTATGTGGTGTTTGCAGGAAAGAGCAAAGGCGGGGAAACGGAGGGACCAAGGTGGGTCAGCAAGGAACAAATGGTGTGGAAACAGAGGCAGGAGCCAAGAAACATAACTGTTTTGTAGAAATCCCCTAACCAGCTAGTAACCCAAGGCCTCTTCCTGATATCTGAAATGCAAACAATATTAATAGGCACTGACACAGATAAAGAAGTTCCTTACAAAACATCCTAATCGTTTTTAAAAACACATTTTAACAACTCTACTAGTAAATGCAGAAGTTTGAATGCCCGTCCTTATCCATTCATCTGAGTCCAGCACCGAACTTTAATTTATTTACTATCAAAAACGTGTTAGTAAAAACATAGATGCAGATAGCAACACATACCAGTCTACGAATTTCTCTCTCACACTCCCTCTTAATTCTGCTGATTTCCTCTTGATGCAGGTGATACACACTCCTTATCTCTGCTGCTTTAATTTTGTCAGCTTGGATGACCATAGTTAAAGCCTCTTCCACTTGTTTCTTAGCCCCTTTCAGCTCTGAAATTTCTTGCTGCATTTTTATTTTCTCAACTTCAAACCCTTTCTTGGCCTCCTCCTTTGCCTCCGTGAGCAGCACCGTTTTCACCTTGTCAGGAGCCCCATCGCGTACAGCATTGAGAAGGGTCTGTAGTCTCTGGATTTCATTATCTTTAATTTTTATTACTCTAAGTAGTTCAGCTTCATGCTGTCTCAAAAGTGCTTCTCGAACAGCTTGGAGCTCCTTCATTTTCTCTTCATGAAGTTTGACTTTGAGCTCTGTTACCACCACTGTACTTTTATGCTGTTCGTGCTCTCTGATCTGCTTAACTTCCTGATTTTTCTCTCTTTCCAGCTTGCCGACCTACAACGAAAATTTAAAAAAAAACAGAAGTATTTTTAATCAACAATGATTAATACAAATTGTGATATTATCTAAAAATGATACGGGTCACTTTACAATATTAGACCTTAAGGGTGTATGGCTGGTGCCTTAGAGCTGGTGCCCAACCGAGTGGGTTAGTATTACCACACGCGGACCTCCGCATTTGGCATTTCCTTCATTCTTTATGATCTAATACTTTATTGTACATTAAACACCCCTCTTTTAAGGAGGTTCCAGGTAAAACCTGGGTCGCTGAGCTCTGCCACACAGCCTTCATGCTGCAGACTTAGGAAAGAGCAATTTCCTCTCTCGGCGCGTTTTGTGTGAAGAAAATACATGTTACAACCCCCTGTAAAACATTTTCACAGGGAAAAGGCTTTTTACAGTTCATGGCAAATACTGCCAATGCACTGTCACAGTCGTCATAGGGCTTGAGGTTTGGCAGGTACCTGTGGGGATCTTTAGTAACGCAGCTCATCTAGCTACGCAGCCAGGAGGACTCGGGTTTGTAAAAGTGGTTCTGGATCTACCACCAGCACTCCGGGCACAACTCCGTCCTAGCCCTGACGGACCCCTCCTCTCTCCAGAAGCACCAGCGAGCGGTCACCTTGGCACTGTGGCCACTGCAGCTCCACATGATCCAAATCAATGGCGACAAACTAAAACCCGTAGGATGCCAGCTGTCCTCTGGGTGGCTGTGGCTATGGACCACTGCATTTTTTATGCACTGCATTTGCTGCATAAGGGCAGGCACTGCACTGGGAGACATTCCCAGCGTGTGTTTGCAGTAGCATTTGCAGTGTGTGCACAGCTGACCCTCTCCTTGGGGCAGGCTTATTCTGAGGCAGGGAGTACACGTCTGTTTGCTCTGTCTTTTCTGTCCTGTAATGTTTATCAGAACAGCCTGTGCACATATTTAAACGCTAAAATTAAGAAGTGGACATTCACTTCATTGGAATGAATTACCAAAGTGTTTATTGGGAAAAAATGCTCAGGCCAATTCTCTTTAGTAAAAGTGAGTTTTTCTTCCCCAGTTGACACCATAAGGTTTCCTTGCTAAGGATATGCCCAAGCCTGCCTCACAAATGAGAGCACTGCAGAACCGAACCATGCAGGAGTAAAGAAAAACCTGTGGCATTACAGAGAACTTTGAGAAGTCTTGCAAGGACAAAGTAATTTGTGAAAACAAGAAGAATAACCCTGCCAAATTTGTGGAAAAGACTTCTCCTTCACTGGGCAGCAGCATAAGCAGAAATATCTGCACATACAGAAAAAGAGAAACAAAAATGCATCATTGCCATTTTGTAAATTATTGGTATTGAGGATAGAAGTTTGTCCCGATCCAATGTCGGGGAGGTTTCGATACGATCCCAAGGACGAGATTAAGACACTAAATCCGGTCAAATGTCGTGCAACCTTTAAAAACTGCATAAGAATCAGTATAAATATACACAGGTGAAGGGGTTTGGGCTTCATGTTGAAACACACTCCAAACCGCAACCAGTTCTCCCACTTGAGAAACAAAAGTGCATCATTGTCATTTTGCAAATTATTGATATTGAGGATAGAAGTTCAGCACCAATGCTGACTTTAGCATCATGTTCTATTTTTATAATTAAATAATAATTCCTTACAGTCTCCTTGATTCTTTAATTTGCCTAACTCAGTGTCCTAAAAAGCACCAGCTGACATAAGTCAGTATCAAAAAGTTACGCAGTGGCACAAAACCCAACTGAACTGGCCATCGATACCCAAAGACGACAGGCAGCGTGCACTCAGAAACTACCCTAATGTGTGCGTAGGAGTTGCTAGAAACAAACGGACGTTTAAGACAATCCACGTTTAGGAATTAGCCAGTGTCTTGTGGAGTAAGCCTGAACCCCTACTTTGTTCTTCCGCTGGGTATCTGCAGAAGCTGTCACGCTGCATCCCCAAAAGAATAGGTGAGAACCCAGCTGCTGAGCTGATATTTTGGCATGCAGATCTGACCTGCGCTGTGTGCACATGCAAGACAGAAAAAGCTCTGTGCAGGCTACTGTGAAGCCCCAAGCAATGGTGTTTTATCAGATGCTTTTTCAGCAATGAGTTATGCGTTACAGATAACTAACTGTATCTGACCACAGCAGGGTCACGTGATGTTTCAATTTAAAACCATACCATGAACTCAAGAGGAGCCCTAATGAGAAGGATTGCATCAAAGGGACTGGGGAGGACAGGGGGAAGGAAAACAGGGTCCTCAGTCTTAAAACTGCAAATGTTGCTTCACAACAAAAGGATGTTCTATTTAAATATATATATATATTAAATATATATATATAAAATATAAATATATATATATAACCCTTCAAAGCTTCCTTAAAAATCATATTCATAGTCTACAATGCCTGATAATGATGCAAATTAATGGAAAAATGCAGAATATAATTCTGGCCCTGGCATGATAATGCGTGTCTCTATTAGCATTCTGGAACCAAAAAACCTCAGAGTTTATTAGCAGAAACTAATTTGGTGGATTAGGGAAAAGCAAATAAATTTTTCATGCCCTCACTGAGAGGTGGGGTCTGAAGGCGACAGCTAAAAGCTCTTCAAGTTGAGGCTCAAGCTGCATCGACTGCCGCTCTCTCCAAGGCTCAGGGTGAAACTGCAGCTCCTTGAACTTTGGCAGAGGGGGAGGCAGAGCTGAGGCCTATTACTGCACTTCTGAAAATGGTATGCAGCCCGTTTGAAGGATTTTGAGCATAGAATCCAAATTAAATTGGTGTAAATGTGAAAAAGAATAATAAAGAGAATTTCTGAATAACACAAAATTGCATTCAAACCCCCAATGCAGACATCCTCGTAAATAGGTAAATATTTACTAGAAAAAGTTCTAGAGAGAGAAACAAAGGACGGGGACAGCTTTCAGCCCACTACTACAAGGGTGCCATCTGTTTCGAGCAGATGTTTGTTCCTCCAGATCTTTTGTTGGCATTTAGCTACGCGATTTTTCAAGTTCATTTATTCCTGGATGGCGGGAGCAAGTGTGCTGCCTGCGGCCGAGTCCTGCCTGCCTGGGACTGGCCATCCTCCCCGCTCGCCTTTCCCACCGAGAGCTACACTGCCCAAGCGCCCTTGCTTTCCGAGATCTTTTCTCCCATATGCATGTTATAAATACAAGGAGAACAATTTAAAGATCTGCAATAGAGGGGTTGCCTCTTGTTTCCCACAGAAGGCTGGTTCCTGGTGCATGTATGTTGATGATTTATTGTCAAAGTCATGCACAAGTTGGCTACAAGTGGGGCAAAGAGTGGTTAGCAGTCAGGAACAACAGACTATCTTTACTTTAATTAATGGGGGAAGGAAAGGAAAAGATGCACACCTTACTCTTTTCTTGCTGGAGCTCTATCTGGATGTCGGTGAGCTTGGCCCTGAGCTCTTCATTGGCAGCCTGCAAGGCAGCCAAGGCGTCCGGCTTCTCCCCCCTGGCTCGGCTGCTGGCACCCTTCTTGGACATGGTGAGGCCGCGCGGCAGGGAGGGGAGTCCTGCCCGGAGGCCCTCGTCCCAGCGCTCGCTCGGGGCTTCTCGTCCTTGCCTCCGTCCCACTACATTTTCTTACTTGCCTGGAAGGAGGGGAATCACATAACCACCGTCAGAGCGCCGGAGGTGGGCAGGCGATGCGATACTCACCAAGTGCACGGGGAGACACAAGACGTTTCTAGAAAGCACAAGGTACACGTCAGCCAGCTAAAGTGGCCCTTGCCCGGATGAAGTAAGAGCTAGACACATTGTCAGGTGTAATAATATTTTGTATTACACCTGTATAGAGCAAAACATTTAAATGACAAACTGTACACGTTTTCTGTCACTTCATTTGCATGGGAATTCACACAGTGCAGAGGGTGTGGATGTTCGGGAGGGACGTCCAAGCACCAGCCCCTGGCACCGTCATGGCTTGGAGACAGCAACTGCTGGGAAAACTGCTTTCAGCATAGGCAGAATACTTCTACGTTCTTTAAAAAAAAAAGTTTTAAGAAAAACAATGTTTGGTTGCTTATAAATACCTTTCAGATAACCATGGTGTAAATAATAAAAGTTAAGAAAAAGGTAAGAAGCTCCAGAAGCAAGCAGAGATTCCCCAAGGCAACAGAAGCTTTCTACACAGGAGCGTGTGGTATCATCAAACCAGCAATTAAGATCTGCATAGGTTAATCTAAGTCTGGTAACAACGTAGGAGTTTTATTCGCACTAAGAGCTTTCGAGTCAAATCCAGGCGAACGAAGCTGAGCCAAGCAAATTCATTCCATTAAACAGTGGAGAACCAGGCAAAAGTGGACCTGACCTCACAGAGGCCATGTATTAATACAGTTGGCACTCTGTGTCTGCCCATTAACCCCAAGACATTCATAAACTGTGCAACATACACAGTTGATAGTGATAGCCTCAGATTTGCCAACAAACCAGAATATTAAGTACAGAGACTTTAAGTCCAACAGAGACTTTAAGTCCAACAGAGACTTTAAGTCCAACAGAGACTTTGTCCAAGAATGACCTGCAGCAATCTGGGACGGGTAAGCATTCTTAAAAGTCTGCAGAGGCTGTGCCCAATTTAGAACATTGTATTATCAGTGAAACTCAAAGGTCCTTCCTAATCAATACTATTAAGGAAAGAGTACAGAGTTATTGGAAACTCATGTCCTTGCACAAAACATATGCTAGCTTAGAATAACTGCCAGGTATAGAAGCCTAAGAGCAAGACACAAGCTCACTCCAAGGAATTTGCGACCTGAGACAAAGACAGACAGAAGTAGGAAGAACGATGGCATTTTTTATCTGTTAATGAAATTTTTATGCTGCAACCATCCCATGGTTCAGAAAACTCTATCAGAGTTCTATGTAAAAATAAATAATTCAACTGTTCATCAAATCAAATTGTCTGCACAGTGGTGAACAGTTTGTTCTTACTTCATTCAGTTCGTTTCTTAGAGGTGTTGACGCAGGCAGAGCCCATTAACATTATGCGCTCGATCACTCTGTGCTGAACACGTCTGGAGGAGGGCGTTCAGGTTGCTGTCAATTCTTCCTCAGTGCCCATCAAGAGCATGAACAGATTTAGTTTAATAGAAACCTGAGGATAGCAAGAAATTCTGGGCAAAATGCCGTGTCCTGGAGGCTTTGTTTAGCTCCGGAGCAGTGGAACACAGGTACTGCCTGCTCTATCCCAAAATGCAGACGTTTCCCCAATGTTTCTTTCACACTTTGTATACTTCCTGAAAGTTCTTCTCTTATAACAACATGGCTTTGTCAAAGCACTACGGAAGGAGGATCCCCACACTACCTCACAAGCTCCTTGGTAATTATACCGTGCAATTTTTCAGTCTATATTTCAGATATATTTCTATATTTCAGATATAGACTATGGCTGTGAAAACCCAGTTCATTCCTGCTGAAGATAAACAGGAACACATGCAAAGGAACAGCTGCCTCTACTTCTCTAGACAAAAGACATGCTATCAAAGTTTATTTTATAATTGTCTGTGAAAAAAATTAATGGGAGTGAAATCATGAATGAAATGCCTAGAGGACCAACTAACAAGCTCACACTCAAGGTCCCTGCTCATAGTAATGCAAAACGGGGAGAAGAGATGGATCAAAATATTCAGAGAACTGGGTGATCCTAAAGACTGGAGTGAGAGAGGAGGTGTGAAATACAGTGGTGCAGAGGCTTGAAATCCAGTGGTGCAGAGGCTCTGTCTTCTCAGACAAGACTTGGGACAACTTCTGACCCAAGCACGAGGACAACATGGTTCTGTTGCTTTGGAGCAAACAGCAGACTGGATCAGGAATTTTACACCACCATGAAAATTTACAGAAGTGTGTAAAATGAAAAGATGTTGCACTGGAAAACTTTGACTTGCTTAGATAAATCACAGAATGGCAAGGATTGGAAGGGACCTCGGGAGATCATCTAGTCCAACCCTCCTGCTAAAGCAGGTTCACCTAGAGAAAACTATATCCTGAACAGATTACACTTATTTCTCAGCTCAAAAACTTATTCGGATTAATTTTTAACTGTCACTACCTTTCTAGTTGGAAGCAAATCCTTGTTTTAAAGAGCTGTTTAAGTTATACTATAAAAATACATATAATAAGGTCAAATTTGGGAAAACATTTCCAACCTTGTCAATACTAACCTTATTAATGTGGATAACAGACTTTTTGGATGATGACCTTCAATGCATCGGTTTATTCATCCTGACTCATGATCAAAGCCACAGCCGAGCAGCACTATTCCCTGCTCAAGCACAAGTGAAGAGGCTTAACAGTTCAGGGCAGCTGTAATAAAAATAAATAATAATGGTAAAATAACAATATAATAATAGCAGTATAATAATAATAGAACAGCTTGATTTGAATTCTGAAAGCAAAAACCTGCATCCATTAGGGAGAAAAGAGCGGAGGGAGGCAGCCGCCTCGGGGGATACATAAATGGGATATGAAGCTGGAGAGGGCTGAGAGCATCCGGGAGGAGAGGCTGGAGTTTGGGAGCAATGGGGCAAAGCTGCTGAGAGCCAAGGAACTCACGTAGGGCAAGCAGTCACTGCAGATCTACCCTGGGTCAGAGGAAGAGTGGGGAGGCTGAGACTTAGAGAAAAAAAAAGTGTGTGTGTGGGGAAATAAAATTCCCGATATGAGTTGAACAAACTGAGGTAGTACAGACAGTCTGAGTACTGGGGTTTCTCAGTCAGACTTGACTTTGTAGCCTTGAAGTTTCTACTAAAAAATATGTATTTGGTTGGTCAAATAGAAATAAATAAAATTTTACAGACATTGCCTGAAAAGCCTATAAACAGGAGCAGATATTCTTAGCATTTAAGATTCTTGCTTCTTTGTGTAAGAAGATGCAATACATCCGTGATTGTTCTACAGCAGAGGTCTTAAAAATAACCCTCTTTCTTTATAGATAAAAAAATGGGGCAGTCTACAGCCACAGGCACTGAATTCTACCTACTGTGATGAATGGAGCATTTGTGCATACTGCAATTATTTTCTTAAACAACTTGTTATAGCGATAGATGCAGTAGGTGCAGTCAGGTTACTGCGCAGCCTGAGGAAATCAGAATCACGGAACCGTTGAGGTTGGCAAAGCCCTTTCAGCTCCCCCAGCCCAACCCTTCCCCTCCCCCTGCCATCCCACCCCCAAACCCTGGCCCTCAGCACCGCCTCTGCCCGGCTGTTAAATCCCCCCAGGGCTGGGGACTCGACCCCTTCCCTGGGCAGCCCCTTCCAGCCCCTGACAGCCCTTTGGGGAAGGAATTGTTCCCCAGGCCCAACCTCACCCTGCCCTGGCACAACTTGAGGCCGTTGCCCCTCGTCCCATCGCCCCTTCCCTGGGAGCAGAGCCCGACCCCCCCGGCTCCCCCCTCCTCTCAGGCAGTTGTAGGGAGCGATGAGGGCTCCCCTCAGCCTCCTCTGCTCCAGGCTGAACCCCCCCAGCTCCCCCAGCCGCTCCCCAGCAGCCTGGGGCTCCAGACCCCTCCCCAGCTCTGCTGCCCTTCTCTGGACACTCTCCAGCCCCCCCAGGGCCTTCGGGGAGGGAGGGGCCCAACCCTGACCCCAGCATTTGAGGGGCGGCCCCCCCAGTGCCCAGCACAGGGGCAGGGTCACGGGCCCTGCCCTGCTCCTGCATAATACAAGCTTTTAATTGCTTGCATTTGAAAGTCAGACAAATAGCAATTTGAACGATAAAGGGATTTGTGACAATAATTTAAATGGGAAGGGTTATTTTTGACAGACAAGGGCTACAGGAATTTTTGTTTGTTTGCTCACAGAAAATAAAACTAAGGAATTGATGCAAGTAAACTGCGAGACCAAAATGTTACTAGAGGCGTGGCAGGAGGGACACAAGCCCAGCAGCTGATTTTCTGGGAGACGACGCACAGCAAAAGCGCAGAGCGGTCAGATACCCTGCACACACACTCTCAGCGTGCCCCCACTACCTGGAGGAGGAGGGGGAGGATACGGATGATTTTGCTCGCACATGGTGTTCCCACCTCGGAGAGCCCCACAGGAGCACCGCGCGGCGCAGCGGTTAAAGTTGGTTAGCTTCTTTCAAGAAAGAAAGGCTTGCATTGCACCGTTTGCTCTGGGCAGGTCCACAAGACCTTTAAAGGCAATCTGAAATATTATCAGCAAGGTGCTCCCCACTGTCCCATAAAAGCAGCCCAAGTCAGTAAGCTGAACGCCTGCAGAGGCTGCAGCTGGACCCCCCCAGCCAAGCTTTGCTAAGCCTGCGCTCACCCAAGACGCTGCTGGTATCTGGCATCCACCCCCCCAGACCTGGATGCCAGGAGACTTTCCCCTCTGCCAGATCGGCTGTGGCTTGTGTCTATCCATCCCATGGCACGTTTGAGGTGACAAAGGAAAGGGGACAGCACTGATTTTCAGATCCCACAGGCTCCCATCGGCGCAGTGCGGGTGAAGGGGCCAACATTGGAAACCTCTTCCAGACTGGAATGCTGAAGCCTTAATGAGATTTTCCCAGAGAAAAAAATCAGCTCCCTTGCCAGTACTTAAAGCAATAAGACTGCTTCAAAAAGAACCATACGGAAATTCGCTGAAGACTTTTTCAATTAAACCTTTAAGGATGAAAAGGGACATAATTATAAAACTTGAATGTAGCCAAGAATAATATCCAAGGATTAAGAGATCCAGATAATGGGAATTCGATCAGCCTTGGTAATGGTCTGCCTGCACAAGCACACCCACAGCAACGAGATCTGCCAAACAGTGGAAAACTGCTCTGCACATTTCCAAAACCCTGTGGGGGAGGCAAGGGAGGTTCCTCAGAGGAAGACCTGCAAGAAAGGAATACATTTCCCCTTTCTCAAAGCAAAACCAGGCTATGGTGGCTGTAGATTTGCTCATGTGGAGTGGGAAGGAGCCGCGGAGGCGGTGGCTGTGGTAGCCTTTCCATGTGCCTTCAGGGACCAGCGGGGGTGGAGGTGCTGGCCAAGAAGTGGCAGCGCCCATGGGTGATGCTGCAGCTGGGTTTGTGCCTGGACACAGCAAAGCTCAGGCCCTGCTGGCAGCTGCCCCGGCCAGCAGAGACGCCCCGCACGCCCCTCCCAAAGCGGAAAAGGCACATGCTCCAGCAGGACAGAAAAGGAGGTGCCCCCACCCTCGCTGGGGTCCCAGCTGGGGCCCGGCGGCCCCCACTTAGCCCCCCAGCAAGACTGGGACCAAATGCCTCTGTATGTACAGACCCACCTCTGTCCTACCTGGGGGACGGGGGGAAAGGAAAGCCAGCCCAGGACCAAGGAGCTTCAGCACTGCCAAACGCTCACTTCAATGGTTCACCTGTAATTTTACCCTATTCTATGCAAAATAACACATGATAGTAACAAGATAAAGATCTTTAGATAATCTAAGTTTATGAAACTCTGTTGGTTTCAAAGACATTATGAGAACTTAAACTAATGAAGCCTACAGGCTCTTGAATTTCTAAGTACAAAAAGATTAAAATGCAGTGTGAGCAGTATGTTATTATTGACCAGGTCGACTTATCTCTGGTAAGCCAAGAAATATAATCAGGCTTGCTGTTCACCTGCAAGGATGTTGATTTTGAAGGCAAACCCAGCAAAAAGCAATAATTATTGGTATTTACAACCAAGACTTGATGTTGGAGAATAAAAGCTTCAGCAACCACGTTACCTGCAGCATTCACTTATCGCTGCTCTCCACACCGAAGCGAGCTGCAGATAAGGATAAACAAAAGCAAAGCAGGTAGCAGACAGCTACTGGCTCGCTGGCAGGCTGCCGCACGACCTGTGATTTACTGCCTGGGAACAGACCATTTCTGGTGAGATAATTCCTCTGCCTCTTGGCCTTTCCTCGGGAGGTCTCAGCCCTCCGCACCCAGCACTTTGCCTCCTGCCTGGCTCCCACCAGGCAGCACTGGTTTGTGGCTTGGGGTAAGACACTGGTGCAGGAAGCAGTGGGACGGGTGCAAGGGGACATGGGGGTGCAGGAGCCTTTTCTCCCGCAGCATTCCCGCACGGCTCGGAGGGCTGCAGCTTCCTCACCCTTAAATGGCACATCTCTCCCAGAGCTGGGCACCACAGGGGAGGAAAACACTGCCAAGAATGGGCACAAACCAGAGAGAAGGGAGCCCCAGCTCCCTTCTCCAACCCACAGAGGCATCTCTAGCTGCAGGTATACGTCATGCCGACATGGGCTGCAGCAGAAGAAGAGAAGGCTGAGAGGGGACCTCATCAACACCAACAAATATCTTAAAGGTGGAAGTCACGAGGATGGAAGCAGTCTCTTTGCAGTGGTGCCCAGCGCCAGGACAAGGGGCAATGGGCACAAACTGAAACTTAAGAGGTTTCAGTTGAACATGAGGAAAAACTTCTTTACTCTCAGGGTGACGGAGCCCTGGCCCAGGCTGCCCAGGGGGGCTGTGGAGTCTCCTTCTCTGGAGATCTTCACCCCCCGCCTGGACGCTGTCCTGTGTCACATGCTCTAGGAGAGCCTGCTTGAGCAGGGGGGTGGGACTGGGTGAGCTCCTGAGGTCCCTTCCAACCCTTGCCATTCTGTGAAATAACTGCAGAATCGTTTGGGGCCAGGGCTCCCAACCAAAATTTCTTAAATGGCTGGGTCGCTGTACAGATTGAGGGGAAAAACCCAAAAGCAATGATTTTATTTTCAAGAACTGGTGGTAGAGGCAGAGGCCCCCTCCCGTATTCATTGTTCTGCAGACCACAAAGGGATTTACGGCGTGGAGTCATCAGTCCATTTGGTGTATGCTGGGTTGTTATTCCCAGGGATAATAGTAGGAAATCAGACTGGACAGAGGAGGAGAGCTTTCTACTGACAACCCTGAGCTCTGCGTAGGCAATGGGACACACATCATCGCTGGGAACTATGAAAGCAGTTATTTGTATTAGTAAAAGTGCTGGCCCTGTAGTACAGAGACAGCAGTGTCTGCGCGCTGAAGAGCCACCTGGGAACCGGTGGACAAATGCCAGCCAAATACCAGGAGAAAAAAAAACAAACAAAAAAAACCAAACCAACTTTCCACAAAAAATGTTTCCAAGCCCACATCCCTGTGTGGCTGCAGAGAGCAGCACATCATGCTGGCGAGGGAACACAAACCTGCCCTTCCCTGGCTGCTAAGAGCTCAGCTCTGCAGCCAGCTAGCGCAGGGTAAGCCCAGGAGCCCAACACTGAGGTGCCAAAACCGATCACAGACCCCTAAACAGCCCAGGCCCCTACAGCTACAGACCAGCTCCGTGCGACACCATCACCGGGGTGCTGGGCAGCACTGGGCAGAGAAGCCACGTCCTACAAAACCAGTTACGTTGCCTTTGTATTTTTACTTTTTTTCTTTGTCAGGGGGACATCTAAGGCACATCATCGTAACGGAACAGAAAGGCCTTCATATTTCTGATCCCGGGAGAATATATTATGCATATGATTCCTGGCATGTTTGATATTGAAAATAGCATTAATAATGCATCATAAGCTGCCTTTAGCATGGCTCGTCATTCCTTTTGCCTCCTGACTTGAAATTCAGACATCAAGGCTAATTGGAAAATGTGTTTTCTAGGTAGTAGTTTCTGAAATCAATGTTTCACTGCACTTAAGAATAAATGAATAAATCCCTACCCAGAGTACCAATATTTTAAGCAAAACATAGCTTAGGCAAAACACTATCCTTACAAACGCTGAAGATTTCAAATGTATGATACGGCCATGAGAACACTGTTGCTTCTATTTTGGACAAATTATAATTAATTAGTTTAGACAAAGATTTTGAGTCTCTGGTGCATCTCAAAATGGTCTAATAGAAAGAAAATGTAATAGTGTCTATGGCTGAGTTCCCACTTCCTCGTATGGGGAAGCTCTTCCTGAGCAACCTCATTTTTTCATTTAGGGCTTCAGCAGTCTATAGATCTAAATGCAAGAAAATGAGTTTTCCTCTGAAGAGGAATCGCATGTGAAGCCGAAGTGCTCTGCCAAGGTAATCGCACCACGTGCTGGTTTTGTGGTCTTTTTTCTGCACAAACATTTGTCACAAATAGTGTGTTATTGACTCGGTTGCAATGTGAGGAGAAGAAAATCTGTTGGAAATTACATGGAAAAATACAGTAAGCAGGTAGCGAGTCTTGAAAGCGCTGAGGTCAAGAAATAATCGCCAGGACACATGTTGTCATGTACATGTGGTTATGCTGCAGATTTCCTGTATACACCCCGGGGAGGATTTTTTACTCTGTGCTGTTTAGATAACTATTAATTTAAGACTAGTTTGATAAAAACACGTTTTTTGTTTTTTTTTTTAAATACAACCAAACGTGGATAACTCGACCCAAACCTCCAAAGGAGCACATCTGTCTTGACTACACTTCTGCTGAGAAAGTTCCAGGTTCAGAACAAAACTTCTCATCAGAACTAGAAGACAACCTGAGCGTAAGCAAAGCCCAAGGACACAGGACATGCATTCAGGATGCGAGAGGCTTGCGTTCAGGGCCCTGCTTTTAATCCAATGCCATGCTCACTGGGAAATAGCACCCTGTCTTGAGGATTTCCGAACAGAACGACCACGCACTACCATATGCCAGCAAATCCCTCGGGGTTCCCCATATTGCAAAGTTTATATATTCCTTTACCAAGAGCTGACTGGTTTAGAGCAAATCTCAGTTTCCATAAGGAAAAAAAAAACCCCAACCAACCAATGTTTGCCAGCATGAAACAAGTTCTGAAACTTACCTTTTTGTTTTCTTCAATTTAAATTGGATATTATTTCATCAAACATGCCCTCCCCCCAAAGCCTACCGCACAGCGACGAGGCTCTGCAGATGGAAGTCTAGCCAAAGTTTTGCTTAGGATTAGATCAATTCCAACAGCAGCTTTAACAGACACATGTCAAATCCCGACTGACCTCAATTTTTCCTCAAAGATTAATCCTTCAACCATAGTTAGCTTTAACCCATTGATGGGCAGACCATGTTTACAAAACCCAAGCAAAATCCCGCTCCTTGTAAGCTCTACATTGGTAGTTTACGTAGATTCCTATGTGCAGACTTACCCTGCGTGTGCAGTTACCTGGTTGCATCGCAAACATTATCTAAATCACATCCCCTGATTTTGCATCCTACGTTTTACACAGTTTGCTGGGTTTTTTTTTACAATGCCAAACATAGCTGGGTGTCAGTTATGTGACTACTTAATGGTTTATAGTAAACCAGAAGAGATTAATAGAATTTCAGGACTGGAAGACATAATGGCTACTGAATCTCAGCGTGTGCATTTTGACACCACAAGTTTAATGTCACCTAAGCATGCCACCTGTTTAACTTTGACATCTTCTATGGCCAAATTGCAGAAAGTGAAATAATTAATTAGCAACAGTGGCTGCTATGTAGGAAGCTATTTTTTCTTTTTTCTTAGATACTCCACGACACTTAAAGGACAAAACTACATTGGAGTTATTGCAATAATATTACAATAGCACACCTATCCAAATTCTGAGTTAAACTGGAGCAACTCGGAATAATTCCACTGATGTGTGGAGGATTATTAGTGAGGAATGCATTTCAGGCTTAATTCCATCAGTTTAATATTGTGTCATTCCATTATCTTGATCACAAACAAACTGTTTGAGTAATGCCATCCATTTTCCCAAGGAATTCATGCCTGTATAATTAACTGCAATCAACTGTAACACAGATGGCATCGTATGATCCAAAAGCACTTTATGGAAAGGTTTTAAGCATGTTATTAACGTCCCTAAATAACTATTTAATGCTACCTCTCCAACCCTCTTCTGCATGAACACACAACACAGCTGGATTTGAGCGGGGAAAAGGCAGTATTTAACTGCAGCACTGTTAGAAAAGATTTTCAGTTCTTGATTTATTCAATTTATAAATGAGCTTGAAAATAACAGATTCTACTGTGGCAACAAAAACATTGAATTTTGGATTTCAGAATTGAGACTAATTTCCAGAATGACTCATCCTCATCGAACTCAGGTTTGAGGAACTGGGCAGCATGGAAGGACACTGATGGGAGAAGGAACCTTTCTTTAGGCTGACCATGGTTATCCAAAAAAGATATTTCTATTTGACAGTCTGTTTAACTTCTCAGTAGATGTCTGCCCAGTTCTAACCCAAGATAAAAGTTTATGTTTAACAGCAACAGACAAGAATTTGAATAGAAAGTCAATTAATCACCCAAATGAAAACAGTGGCGAATTGTTAGATACACATCGAGCTCTTGTGAAAAGCTGCTCCTTCAGCCCAAAACCCCCAAGGATCAGATTATATAAAATCTGATTTTTCATTACTAAATATCCTAGTTTAAATAACCTTTTCTTGACCATTGCTGAGACTACCCTCCCTAATTTTAGCCCATCTCTGCCCATGTATTTAATAAGGAGCATGTCCCTTGGCCCATAAACTGTTTTAGAAAGAAAGCAAAAACATGATCAAACTAACAGGCTTGTGGGTGATTTATTGTGACGATGCTTTAGGGGGAGGGGCTGCAGTACCCACCGAAGGCAACAGCGCTGGGGATTAACACCATTCCTCTCCCACAAACATCTGCTTGATGAGGGCAGTCCTGGTGGGGGCTGGAGGTCCAAAATCTCATGGAATCAAGTGTGAGCCTTCCAGCATGATCTCAGATGGGAAGATGGTCCCTGGGAAAGAGCAAGAGAGCTTTAGGTAAGTTCTGGTGAAAGGGAGATCTTTTGCATTCGAGTAACCAAAGAGACAACATACTGCTTTTCACACTGGGCAAGAACATTGCTAGAAAAGACAAAGCTGAGAGAGGTATCCAATTTAGAGAGGACAAACGAGTTCAGAAAATAGGAGCTGTTCAAATATCACACTGCCATCACTTAAGGTTTGGTGCTCGGCTTTGGAGCTTCTTAACATGTGAAGTGGGCAGTGCTAAATGAGTACTCAGGGTGAGAACTGGAACTAGGGTGGGAAAACCATAATGAACATAACGGTCATTTAGATGTATGGTCACAAAATTAGCTGGAGTTGTTCTGGGTACCTAGATTTCTATTGCATGATAACATCATAGCATGCGGAAGGGAAATAAAACACAGTTCTGGAAATTATTACGTGCTCTGGGGGTTATTAACTCAGCCTTCTATTCCTTCCTGAAGGAAGCTGGCAATTCAATATATCAGAGCTCTGCAGGATTCGACGAGAGCTGTGCTTTTTAATTACTGGTGTTCGCCCATGTACTTGTACAACCTCTCATAACAAACTGGGAGACAAGACAACAGCGTAAGATTTTGTCTTCTTAAAGGAAAGAGCCGCAGAGGCGCACACATAAGAGATCCAAGCTATACACAGATACAAAAGACAAAACAAGAGTGTTACTACTGTCAGTTTTACTTTAAAAGCCAAGGTTTTCACAAGTCAGAACAGCAGGTCTAAGCTGGAGGAGCACTAACTTCAGCAACAGCAGGTTGTTGCTGTTCTCCTGTAGAACTGGGGCTTCCCACTGCCCCATGACAGCTATGGCAGGCAAGTTTATTGAGTGTAAAGTTGTACGAATAGCTTGGGTCCCACTGCAAATTATCTCAGGGGTGGGCTGGGCCAGGCGTCACACCTGAAGTCAGGCAGAGGTTTGGTGACAGCTAGAAACACCTCCTGAGCATCCCAGCTGTAGGTCAGCAGCCCGACCAGGCAAGGCTTCCCTCCATGGCACCTCCGTGCCTTACCCCTCCGTTTGGGGCAAATGCTTGGTTAAGTGCTCTCTGTTGCTAATGGAGACACGGAGAAAGAAACAACCCAAACCTTCACTTATTTGTAAATCTTGCTCAGGAGATCAGAGCTGCCCTATTTAGCTTATACACTTGGCTACAAAAGAACAGGGGTTTTGTTTATTTGTTTTAAAACCTCCAGAAAAGCTATTGAACTTGCCACTAGTACCCTTGGGGACACCAGATCACCGTATCTAATTGTTTTGGAGGTTTCCACAGCATCCACCACTCACCCAATGATCAGCACGTGAGCGGTGCCTTTTCACAGCTAACAAACATTATGAAGAAATAAGAAGCCAAAATACCCAGCTCATTGCTACTGCACATTTTAAGTTATGCACCGAATAAAATACATGTTAAGAGAAAATACAGAAATATTTAGCAAGCAGAAAAGGATTTGGAACAAAAGGAGGAAGTGTTGTTTAGCCAACTTCATACAAGAGCTCCAATACACCTTTAGAAAGAACGCATCTCTGTGAGGAATAAGGATGCCAGAGAAGAACAACGATGCCATCGGGAACAGCCGTATCCCCTTGCAGCCTCACCCACAGCCCGCTGAAACCAGGCTCTTCCCATCTGTTCCACCGGGTTACGAAGAAGGCACTTGAACCAAGTTCCACTTAAGTCAGCAGGAAACTTTCCATCCCCTGTAATGATCCAGTCATTAATACACTCAGAAGTCAAAAATAAGTGCCTAAGAGCCACTTCTCCAGAGCTTCAATTGAAAAGCAAAGGATTCTCTGCTCAGAGATGGACCAAACCCTCGGTGGTGTAAAACGCTGGAGGGGAGGAGGTGCCAGTGAGGCAGGGGGTGGGGGAGGCTACGTGCCGCTGTGCTGGCCCCAGCGCAGGAGCGGGACCATCCCCGGCAGCTCTGCTCCGGGCAGGGAAGGGCGGCAGCACAGCCTTGGCCGGGCAAGGTGAGAAGCAGTCTTGCCCAGAGGCTGGGCAGCCCATCCCAGTAACAACGCATGGCTGGCTCCCAGGAACACTTGCTGGTCCTCCTTTGTACCTGTGCCCTCCTTGTGCCACGGAGAGGGAAAGGAACAAGGGACGGCTGTGTCAGGATAAATGCTAGGAAATAAACAAGTTATTATTTATCCTCAGAGCTGCAAACAGGATGATTCACTGGAGCCAGCCAACCCAAGGTCGCTGCTCTTTTCCTAAGAATCTCTTCCAGGCACGAGGGGCAGAGGGATGGCACCCCTGAGCCGCACCGGGACACAAGCCAGAGAGGCCTCCCCTTGACTGCTCGTCTCCAGGGCTGAAATGATGCAAAAACCAGACAAGTAGTCAAGGAGAACGAGGACAGCAGAGTTGGTTGAGTGCTTTGAAGGAAAGCACTATATAAAGTTTTAAGCATAATTCTCAATCCTTATAACACCAAATGAGTTTTTTTCCAGATGACCGTGAAAAATATTGCCGCCCACCCTGAAGGACTTTAGCATGTGAAGGCAAATTCATATTTAGCCATGGCTGTACCAAATATGAGTCCGTTTGCCTCCCTTTGATGATGCTTTCTGTATTTGCTGTTGATACCTACAGGGCCCATTCTGGTTAACCATTTTTTGGCAAACAAATGGTCAGCTTGGAGAGCAGAACTCTGAGGCACTCCCGTCAACCCCAGCCTGACCCAGGCACTGAGGTGCCGAGAGAAGGACCCTGTTGACACTTGTGCTATGAAGCAAACCCTAAAGCACGAGTCAACAGATCCTATGCCCCATGTCAAGTATCAAAGTGCTCAGTATTTACATAGAAAGGGAAAAGCACTCCAATTTTATCTGGTTAAGTACACGCTTCCAACTAGAAAGAAAAGATCCACTTTTTAAAAGATTTTAGAAACAAAACAAGCAAGCAAAAAACCCAACGCGGCCCGTGGAAGGTGACTGAATAAAATCCTAAGGGCAAAATGCCCCCCCAATAATGAAACTAAAAAACCTGGCAGTAGCAAAGCTCACGTTTCTCAAAGGAGAGGCAAAGCAATGAGTAGGAGGGGGAATGCTGAAGGCACATGGGGAAGAGCACGCTGAAGAGCACGAGATGCCAGGTGTGAGGCGAAACAAACCCTCTCGCCTGCGAGGCTGATAACCGAGCGGCTGCGGCGCTGAGGGCGCGCGGAGGCGGGGGCGTTTCACCGCTGCTGACCTTCCCAAGGTGATCTCTGTCCGTAGGTGCCTGTGCATTAACCAGATGTACACAGCTGAGAATTTTTAAGCTATAATCTGATTTTTTTAAAGCTGATGTGATTTGAGAGGCTGCATCGACCTTTCTAGTCAATTTGCTTGGCATGCAGACACCCATTTCTCTGTAGTTTCACAGAACAGATCAGTA
The DNA here is from genome assembly GCA_017310255.1 of Butorides virescens. Classification (NCBI taxonomy): domain Eukaryota; kingdom Metazoa; phylum Chordata; class Aves; order Pelecaniformes; family Ardeidae; genus Butorides; species Butorides virescens. The sequence continues at coordinate 67,542 of JADKXX010008135.1, read as the reverse complement.
AGGGGGTTCAAGGCTTCCTTTCAGCATAGCAAAACCAGAGCCATTCTCAAATATTTCAGGCTTTTAACGGGGATAAAAGGGTAAGGGTTGTTTCAACCTAACTTTAACATTTGAAGTCAAAGGATGCATTCCTCTGGGAAAAATCTTATTTTCAGCTCAAGAGCTGCATAACTTTTTTACCCAAGACTAACAACCAGAAGTGGGGCTGACTTCCATGGAAAACTACAGTTTGTACACAGTATCATAGGCAAGGTATGACTTCGGTTAGTAACAAGCACAGCATAAATTGATCCCTCTAATGCTACACTCAATGTCATAAGCATTACATTGACTATAATTGGATTTTTTTTAAAAAATGTAAAAGTAATTGGAACGAGCAACTCAGAAGGTGGGCCATCCAAACCCTGTGTGTGTGTGTACGCGATGGGAGAGCAAACAGAAGTTACATGGTAGCCTCCTGCTACCAGGACCAAGAGTGACAAATGCACACTGAGGATTAAATCTCCAATAACACCATGCGGCTTCTGCCTGCCTACAAACAACATCCAGGGACCAATATACCAATTATTCTTAAAAAACCCACAAAGACCCCTACCACAGCAGCAACTGCGTAACTGGAGCCCCAAGAGTTTCCTGCGACTGGCTAATGCTGAACAGCAGCTTTGCAAGCTCTCCTGACCCTTGGTGCTCACCCGCTGTGAGATTATGAAGGACAGGGCACTCCCGGGCAGCATGCTGGCACCAAGGTCAGTTGGCACCCGCAGAGCTGAAGTTTGGGTCAGTTTGCTGGTTCTACAAAGGGACAAAAGCAGGGCAATCTCAGAGTACGTAAATATATGGAAAAGTCTAATTTCTCTATTGGGGGGGGAGGAAATAAAAAAAAGTGCTCATGCTCTCTATCGTGTCACTAAAATTTACTTGCTGGAGTTCACTTCCATAGCCAAGTCACTCATTCCCGACAACATCTGGCGGCAGTGCCTGCTGACGTCTTATCTCGGGAGAACTTCCTCCCATGCAGGCATCTCCCTCTCACACTTGTTCAGGAGATTTTGAAAAGTGCTAGCCTTGCTTTTAATTGTGAAAAGTGCTATATAAAGGAACTGGGAAAACAGCCTCACAAACATCTCCATTTACAGATGGGAAACCACTACAGAGGAACTCTCTCCTAGCTATTTGTTTAGAGTGGCATCTGGGTAATCTGGGATTTGAATTTGGGATTTTCCATTCTTTCAGCCTTCTGCACTTACTCCTTCAGAGAAAGTTCCTTCTGACTTGGGTTGTGCTACACTGATCTTTAGCTAAGAGGATGCACCCATCTGGCTCCTGACCTCCTAGCCGGTCAGTGCTCTTAACAGCAGGGAGCAGCCGGCACTGGGAGCGGAAGCACCGGATTCTGCCTGCAAGGAGCCAGTCGGGATGCCCAAGGGCACAAGAAATGCTGCCTGCTGGGGCCTGTGTCCCTACCAGCTGCTGCCAGGGCAGCCAGGCAAGTTCTGCAGCAGCGGAGGGTGGAATTACACGTCTGCAAATCTCCGGGAGACTGGAGATGTGCAACGTTATGTACAGCAATGGCTGTGGCTGCTCCGCTCCAGGGTAACCTGAGTTTGTTAAAGTTTTGCCAAAAAATACGTTAAAAACTGTGCAAATACACAGAGATCATTAAAGCCATAGGAGAAGTCTGTGCCCAAGCAGACGCGCTGATGCTCCTGTGACCACCTGCACAGATGGCTACTCGCCAGCAGGCGAAAGGGTTTCACAGCCTGAACCAGGAGCTGCATTCGGGCGAGCAGACATGACCTCAGTGAAACCTTGCACATAAACCTGTAAAGGATGGGAGAACGTAAACCCGAATCTCAGTTTCACAGAGTACAATTAGAGGTTGGACTCTTACATATTTAACTGCTTAAGAAGATTTAGTACCGTGACACGTAAGAAACTCCAGTCATGGACAGGGGACAGAAACAAGGAGGAATTACTGCTGAAATGGGGAGATTCACAGCTGCGAGCTCCAAGGACCAGAGCTAGGGCTGGTAGTGTTTGATACTCTCCTAGTGACCTGTGAAAAAGAGCAGAGGGTAGGCTATCAAAATCTGCTGATAACAGAGGATTATTTAGGTCAATCAAGATGAGAGAGGAATATAAAGCAAGAAGGAGGAAGGAAAAAGAAAACAGTAACCTCAAACTAGAAAATTAGGTAACTAGGCAACATGAAATTCAACATGGGAAAGTACAAGATAATCTGTATTTAAAAATACAATTTGACATATCCTGCACACAGAGATTTAGAAGGAAAGATCAAGTCATCACTGAGGACATCTGTTGTGTACGCAGCTAGGTAAATAAGATACTACACTGTAATAGCAGGAGATGGGAAATAAGAAGAGCAGCATTATAATGTTGCAGTAAGTAGTGGGTACCCATTATCACACTTGTATTCATCTAAAAGAAACATAATAGGTACAACCAGGTAATAAAAGAACCAGGATCTGTGAATTTTTTGAAGAGACGTTAAATGGGCTGCTATAAAATGATTGATACTATGCAGGCGAGAAGGATGTTTCATTCACTTTTTCACCCTAATGCAAGAAGAAGAAGCCACCCTGCAGGCAGGAGGTAGTTACATGATTTTCCCCGTGAAAAGATGAATCTTGCATTTTTATATCACGTACCGCAAACCCTGGCAGCAGCTCCACATCATTCTGTTGCTCTGGGGGTCAAACCACCACAAGCCAAACTCAACGGGGGAGAAAATGGCCACTGCTCCAAGTCAGAAGGTGCAGGGCGAGAGCGGCAGGGCTGGCAGCGTCCAGCCACAACGCCACCTGTAACAGCGTTCGTAAAAGGTACAACGTTTCAGTAACTAAAGCAGCAGTGCAACAGGTTTTGCTGCAAATGCCTCCCAAGTATTGTCAAGAGCAGCACCATATTGCTCCGAAACCCTTCCTTTGAATATACCTTGCACAAACCCTTCACAAATGAGGAACGCGAGCATTCCCTGGGCTGGCAGGCAGTTAGCAGTGGAGCCTCTGCTACACTGATCAGGGAACACCCTGCAACACAAACTCTCTGAGGCAACCTGCTGGAAACAGTAAAGCAGAATCCGGAAGAGACAACTGGTTTAATTTGCAGGTATAAGACCTACATCAGGCCTAGAAGGTAATTTGTTCAGAGATCCTTGCTTCCCCGGTCTGTCCTGGCTTACACATACTCTGACTGTGGAAGGACGCTAAAAGAAATATCATTAAAATGATACAGCCTGTCTTTGCAGTGCACTGGGCTTGGCGGTGGTGTGGTTGTTTGTTGTTTGGTTTTTTGGGGGGTTTTTTTTGGTTGTTTTGTTGTGGGTTTTTTTTGGTTTTTGGTTTTGTTTTTTTTAAGAGGCCTATAGTAAAAATGACTGCAGCTTCACTTCGTTTTCAGCCACACATAATTAGTAAAATCCAGCTTCATTTCTAGTTAGCTATCATTCCTACACAGTTCTGGACATATAATTAAACTTCCATATTGCTTCACTTCTTTAAAGCATTCTCCCTGCATAATGAGGAGTTCTCTGGAAAATAACTCTGAACGCAAAGCTCATCACGGTGTTCCACCTGCAGCCTTCCCACCGTTTCTATCAGGGTTACCATTTTGCTCTTAATTCTACTTCTCACCCAGCACGATGAAGCACAGGCACCCCGCATCAGCTCCGCTGTGCGAGGATGGACCATGACCCCCCCGACCCGCGCTGACTCTCAGCCCGTGGAGCCTGTGCAGGGCAATACTCTGCTTTATCGCAGCCTATGAACAGGACCGTGGAGCCTCACAGTGTAACCATGGCGCAGTGAGGGGTACGACGAGATTGTCCTCATTTCTGGGAATGCCTCACCTTAATCCCAGCTCCCACCAAGGGTGCGTTACAGAGCTAACATGTCCCTGCATCTGTTTTTAAACCTGCATTCAATTAAATCACCCAACAGAAACAACACTACGTTACATCGTTGTTGCGTTGTCCAGCAGCACAGGAGCATCCCAGCCGCAGTCAGGCCTGGATGAGTTGCTTTTTTGGCCTCCTACCAGCACCAACATCACCTCAGAGCTCCCCATCCAGACTCAAACAAGTATACACTCAGTATAGCATTTAAAAATGTTTTTACTAAAATGTCAAATGTTGGACCCAAGTATAGGCTGGATGCATGTTTCATTTTTGGGCCATGGAGCTCCATGACGGAGTGGAGAATGTGAATATGAACACAGTTTACGTGTATTTTAAACCCATTTTGGTTTGACAGGCAGACAGAAAGGAGTACAGTGTGCACAGAATCAGGCTCAGAAGTTTACCTCAACATTGCCCTGAATCAGGCTGCAATTAGGAAAGGATTAAAATACTCACATGGCCATAATGAATATGTACACTGCATCCAAGACAGTGTTTTTTTCCTTGACAATTGTTCAGTACTGCAGTACAATTAAAATTACGATCCTGTTCCTACTGAAGTCAGGGACAAAAATCAGCGGGCACAATAAAATAAATAACGTCGTATCACGAACGCGACAGCCCCGCAGAAGGGGAAGGAAAGCGGACCCCCAGGACACAGGCGCTGTCAGGCCATGCAGGCCCAGCCACCCTGAGCTCCACACACCATTTCCACAGCACCGTGCCCAGCTGCTCCAGAGGTGGGCAGCTTCAGGACAGCCCCCACGCACCGCTCTGCCTCGCTAAAATTGATCAGCCGTTAACAAAAAAAACCAAAACCAACCAATACCTAGGAAATTAATTTTAACAGCAAAATATACAAAAAAAAAATCTAATCTGTCTTCAACGACCTTTCAGAAAAGGTCACAGTTCCCCGCACAAAGCAGCGTGTGACCCCCACCCCACGCAGCAGCACCCCATTCCCCGTTTAGATTCAGCCTTTCCTTGCACCAGCTGCATCCTACAGGGAGAGGCCCTTCCATTTAATGAGAATATTTGCCCTTCCAGCTTACTTTTTTCTTTTTCTGTATTGAAATCAGACAGTTTCTTCTTTCACTTTGCTTTGTGTAAAAGCCAGCGGGACAGGACTGATGTCCTGGTGAGAGAGCCTGGGATTAGACCTGCCTGGATGAGGGGGAGTGGAAAAGGGGCTCGGGCGTGAGGGACCATCAGCAGTGGGGCAGCACCAGCTCGGCAGAGGGGAGCGGGCACAGGAGCCGGGCGATGCTGATGGGCATAGAACCCTAGAATCGTTGAGGTTGGCAAAGCCCTTTCAGCTCCCCCAGCCCAACCGTTCCCCTCCCCCTGCCATCCCACCCCCAAACCCTGGCCCTCAGCACCGCCCCTGCCCGGCTGTTAAATCCCCCCAGGGCTGGGGACTCGACCCCTTCCCTGGGCAGCCCCTTCCAGCCCCTGACAGCCCTTTGGGGAAGGAATTGTTCCCCAGGCCCAACCTCACCCTGCCCTGGCACAACTTGAGGCTGTTGCCCCTCGTCCCATCGCCCCTTCCCTGGGAGCAGAGCCCGACCCCCCCCCGGCTCCCCCCTCCTCTCAGGCAGTTGTAGAGAGCAATGAGGGCTCCCCTCAGCCTCCTCTGCTCCAGGCTGAACCCCCCCAGCTCCCCCAGCCGCTCCCCAGCAGCCTGGGGCTCCAGACCCCTCCCCAGCTCCGCTGCCCTTCTCTGGACACGCTCCAGCCCCCCCAGGGCCTTCGGGGAGGGAGGGGCCCAACCCTGACCCCAGCAGTCAAGGGGCGGCCCCCCCAGTGCCCAGCACAGGGGCACAGTCCCTGCCCTGCTCCTGCTGGCCACACCACTCCTGATACAAGCCAGGATGCTGCTGGCCCTCTTGGCCACCTGGGCACCCTGCTGGCTCATATCCAGCCAGCAGGTGCAGGAGATGCACTGCATCCCACTGGGACCAATTTTGGAGGCCAGGCAGAGACCTGGCTGGGGAGCACAAGTGGAGCTGGCAGGACAAAACTGCAGATTATACAGAAGAAAAAGTAGAGGTGCAGGTTTCCATGGTGCAGCAGCCGCAGCAAAGTTTGTTTGCTTTTCCAAATACTCATGCTGGGCCTGGATGGGCTACAGCTCTGCTGCCAAAATGCAGGAGCCCAACGTGCCTCTGCCACCCCCTGTGCTGATGCATGCACAGGAGGCAACTTCTGCTCCTGCCCTTGGGGACGTCAGCTCACGCTACGGCGTCCTGTGCAGCGGATAGGAAGCTTGAGTTGGTCTGATTACCCGTGCGGCAGCAAAATCACAGCCCCTAAAGATATTACTGAGCTTTTTGTTTACTTTTTAAAAAAAACTATTAAAAAGTGCATGGAAAATATATATTCAGTTGTAGTATCTTAAGTTTAATATTTGCTTTTGAATGTTCTTATTCTTAAAATACAAATCTGCAATTTACAAGTGAAGTGAGCACAAATTAAATGGCCACGTACATACTTGAGATAATAGCCAACGATTGTTTCTCTGTCAGATAACATATACCTTAGCAGCATTTCAACAAAACCAGAATTACTTTCAAATGTCAAACGCGACACTTTGCTGGTGATCAGTGAGTGGTCCTGTGTCCCTGTCCTACCTGCAGCTTCTCTGTTGCACGGAAACAGAGCTGGCTTTCCTCCAACAGCTGTACCTCCCTCCGCCCCACGTAAACCTGTCCTCTGGGCTTGATACCCAGTTCTGTAGACTCAGGAAGATGAAAAAGCTTCAGAAAGCAAACAATGTTTGTGCATCTGAACCACTGAAACGCAGTTATAGAAGCAAGCGTAAATAAAGCTGTTACAACTCCAGCAAATAAACAACAGGGCAAAGCCTGGGAAAGCACCAGGCCTTAGCTCCGGAGAGATCCGTAACTGCGAGGGACGCAGAATGGACTCGGGACGCTAACACAGGCAGTGCAAACAGAAAACCACGAGCTGCTTTACTGCAAGGGATATGTAAGCAGCGGAGGAAGCAAGGCACCTGGCTACTCACCACCTCACCGTGCAGTCTGTGAGAGGAAAACAAATGGAATTTCCCATTCCATCAAGAACAACGCTTTCAGCCATGCTGGCCACCTCCTGCCCAGCAGATCCCCTCTGCGTGCCACTTGCCCCTCCTGTACCCCCCCGGCAGGTACAGGCTTCCCTGACCTGCGGTGCTGACGCCCATGCCAGGGGTATGGGACGATGCAGCACTGCACCCAGAACAAGCCCCTAGGAGGGCAGACACAGCCACAGCCCGTTTCCCGATGCAGGACTGCACTCTGCCTTCAGAGAGGGAAGGGGCTACACCGCAATTTGCCCAGCATTTGCCTTCCAAGAGCCATGCAGCCCCAAGCCCCGCAAGACAGGAATGTAACTGTACACTTCTACAGACCGAATTAAACTTACAACACACTGCAATAAGATTTAAAAATCATTTCAGGCAAGAATTGCACTCTGGAAGGATTCTGGACAGCCTTTCCTCACCTTTGCTTCAACTCCAGCAGCGCGGCGTCTCCCGGCTTGTCACAGCTCCAGCTCTGAGGGGGCTGTGACTCAGCAAAGGGAGCAGCTTTTTATTTTTCAGATGGAACTTACCAAACCGTGCCAATATTACGGGGAGGATCTGCTTCCTGGATCCACTTCTCTGCCAGTCTCTCCTGAGATATTTCCACTGAACCCTCCCCATCTGGTTATGTTATGACAACAGGAAACAGTTTCTTTGGGGAAAAATCAAATGCAAGCCTGCATGGGAATCAGCCTGAGCAAGAAAGAAAAAATTCCCAACCTCTATCTATGTTCTATTTAAAAGAAAAGGTGGCGTCTTATTATTAGCCTAGGAGCTATGCTGCTCCTAGTCAGACATCCTTAGCTCTGCGAGCATCTGCGATGCAGCTGAAGCTCGGCGAAGAGCAGCCTTCTGCCCGGGAAGCCCCCGGCAGGCTGGCGGAGGTGGGAAGCACCCAAGGAGAGGCAGCTGCCTCCGTTCCTGCCCCGTCATCTCTGCCCACTGAAAGCATCCCTCTGGCCCTTCCACAGACACGGATCAGCTGGGGGGGCGGTGGTACCCCGTGGGTGGGCACAAGCCCTGGCACGTGGGCAGGGCAACGGGGTACGTGGGGCAAGGGCTCTTCACCCCAGCCACAGCCCCCGCTCACAGGCCAGACCCCGCCGCCTCCCTCCGCTCTGCACTGCCGAAACCACAGAGAAACTGCACATGGAAATCTCTGCACAGGATTTCAGGCGAGTTGTGCAGGCTGAGATTGCTCTCTGCTAGGCTGAGCCTACGTAAGGCGGCAGCACCCCGGCAGTGCCACAGGTACGGGGTGTACTGCCCTGGCTGTGCAACCTGCGGCTCTCACTTAAGAAACTGAACTCCAACAGCTCAGGAACAAAAAAACCCAGCCAAACAAAAACCCACAATGTTTTAAAATCCCAAGCCTATTCCAATGGAAAATCCCATCTCCCACACTAACCTAAGCAGCCTGGCTCATCACGAGGCAACACATGGCGACACACGTTCAGGTAGGATGAACTGTCTCCAGAAATGCTGAACATCCATAGCTCCAGGCCAGCTCCAGGCCAGCCATTCATCAGGTCTGAGACCCAAACCCGATAACCACCCAGCTCATACTCGCTTTCCTCTCCCTCTATGGTCCCCGCTCTATGGGATGCATAGGGCTCCCACGAGCCCCACGAACCCACGGCAGCTCCCAGACAGGATCTGGGGTGGGCCCAGCACCACTGTATCAATCCTACAAGATTATTTTCCTTATCCATGATGTCCCAGTTCCCCATTACACTAGATAGCAGAGAACAGACTGATATTTTTTCTTCTCCAGGGTTATTTTCCAATGATATTTTACTATCTCATTTTAAATTAAAGATAAGAAAGATGTTGTCACTGCCACTCTAAACTCCATTCGCTAACAACACACAAAAGCAAGGTCAAGAGGAAAAGCAAAGGCTTCAGGTCCAGCCCTGTTCAGCTCTGGATAGGGGATCACTGCCAGGTTTCACGGACGATGCTCAGCACAGGGAGATTGGGAAGCTCCCATGGGGCAGGGGTGCCCCCAGCCCCAGCCCTGCTTCCACTGCTACCAGGGTGAGCCCTGTCCCAGTCCATTCCCCAAGACCTGGCCCTTGGAATTTAAAACCATGAGTAAGTGGAATTGTTCAGGTGAATGATTAGCCCGTTACTGTGGAGCAGGGAAGCTGAAAGTTTACTTCCAGAAGTGTCTAATCAAGAAGTGCTTGAGAGTTCAGCCTGTGACAAATTAGCAAGCATGAACTTTAATTGCATAAAGTCTTTCCCCTCAATTTTTTAATTAGAAGCAAGAATGTGGATGTCATTTACATACAAGGATTTTCTTGTTTTTCTTCCACTGCTAGTACAACAGAATGCCAATCATACCCTGCAGATCTCCACAGATTAAAGTCCTTAGGGGTACAAAGCTTCTGACCATCAGGCTTTTGAGGTACTCCAGCAGCAGTCAAAAACTGCTGAGGAAAAGCATACAATTTTTGCATCCATCTGCAGCCATAAATCTGTTTAAATCATTAAAATATTAAAGATCATCAGCTATAGTTTGGCAGGTGCTTACCAGCAAGAACTTCAAATATTTCTTCTAATAAAGGGCCTCGACTCTACGTACCATGGGGTAGCCCGTGGCTGAGGGATGTGGGGTAACAAGCAGCAACAAGGAAAACTTCACGACCCCCCTGAGACCTGTGGATTTCCAAAAAACCTTCTGCTGTTGCCCTGGGGCTGGGCCCTTCCCACCACCAGGAGTGAGTATTTCCAAAGCCGGCACTCTCTCCCCATGACCCCCATCCGACACCGTGTTGGAGATGCCACGCCAGTGCCACAGGGCATGAATAGGGACAAGGGGAGTGGTGGGAAGCCTTTGAGGAGCATCTGTCCACACCCGCACCCTACCATGGAGAACACCAAACCCCACGTACAGCTGCCCCGCCACAGGTCTCCCACTTAGGAACGTCATTTTGCAACAAGAAAAACCAGAGGTGCCCACTGGCGATGACAGGGCCTTACTGGGAGGGGAAGTGCTGGCTGGGAGCACTGAGCTGGCAGTGTCACCCGCTGTCCTCGTTGGGTAGAACACCTGTAAATCTCCTGCTGGTTCTGCCACCAACACCTATAGATCTAAACAACTGCGCGGAAGCACTGGCCTACAGCTGATGTAGTCACCAGTGTAAAATGAGAAATAAAAGGTATAGCTGAGAGCTTTAGAATGGATTAAATGGGTGAATGAGTAAGCAAACGGAAGAATAAAATTCTCATGGCATGCAGGAGACCATAAGGTGACTACTTGAATAAAAAATAAAAAAGATAATAATAAAAAAAAAAAAAATCAATATTAGCCTGAAGCACTCCAGAATCACAATTTAAAATAGCAAGACTTGAAACCCCCGAGGAGACCACAGAAGCTCTCTGGGCAGCCTGTTCCGCCCTGCTTGGCTGTCCTCCCGCTGCAAAAGTTGCTGCTCACAGGCGGTCAATACACCGGCCTTCCTTCAAAGCGGTGGGAGGCACCAGTCTGAATCCTCCCATGAGGAGAGAGCCCCACCAGATTCCCCCTAATTATACACTAACTATGGGAATGTCTCTGGAATGGGAGGGGGAGAAAGATGGGAGGAAAGGTTGCAACATCTCTATTTCTCCCTCATTGATTTTGTGTGCAGTCTGCTCCTGATTTCCGCTGCTTTGCTTTTGTTATAATAGCTTTAAAATGGAAATGCAATATCTTGTTTTGAGCGAAATAGACATTTTCTGTGGTCAAAGTTTGCCTTGTCTCACCCTTCTTCCCTTCCTGCTTCTCTTTATAGCACAGGTTGATGCAAAAAAAAAAAATTGTTTTGGTTTGACCCACAGTTTGATGACTTTTTAGCATACAGCCACATCAAAGGAAAAACAAGACAAGTTTTACACAGGCCTTTGAAAACGCAAGTATTTGTGCCTTACTGCCCATTGGGAATTTCTGTTCCTTCTTCCCCCACCTCATACTTCAGATCCCAAGATGCAAACAGACCGCATCCTTCCCCACTGGCCGAGATGCCGCCGCATGCACCACGTTCCTCCCCAGCAGAATGATTTGGGAGACACAGCCCAGCCGACGCGATCTACGAGGGCTGAGCAAGGCTCGCTCCATCCATTCGCAGAGATATCATCACTCTTGCTAACTGGATTTAAAGAAAAGATTACTTTTTTTGCTGGCAAACGGGCCTGTAGCCAACAAGATTTTGAAAACATATACTCAGGAACAACTTACCCACGCAGCGGCTTTAAAAAACCCCGAGCCCAGCAGAACACCCGCATCCCTCCCGATGGAGCAGCTGCAGTTGCTATGGAGCCTGGGCTGCCCGTGCAGCCGTGCCCTCGATGGCTTTGCTTTATTGCAGACCGCCTTCTGCCTGGCTCATGGCAGGCTGCAACTGCATCCCTGCCCTCTTCTTTCTCTTCTCATATTCTTCTTTTTATTTTTTAAACAGAAAGAAAGTAACTCTGCTGCAGATCAGTAAATTATATTTACAGCAAGATCTTGAAGGACCATAGGCAAAAGGCAATGTCTGAAGCACACTGCTACTCTGATGAACTTTGCTCTGACTGAAGAATTTATGGTGGATTTATTTCTCAATCATTTTAGTCAAAACATTGCGATAAAAAAAAATTGCAATGATTATGTCAAAAACTAAAGTGGTTTAGAATGACGTTTGAATTTTCAGAATTGCTTACATTTAATTAAGACCAATAGTTTAAAAGCCCTATTTTAAAACATTTTCTTCAAAGAAGAACGCACTGGTGTCAGGCAATAAGTTTTTATTCTGTCTGGGAGGGGCTTCCCAATAAGGAAGAACATTTCCAAGATGTTTCAGTTGGGCTGGTGCATGAACTAAGCCAGTTTTCACCGTCCTGTGTTAGTATAGGCTATCCCTCTATGGAAACCCAAAGCCTCAAAGGAATCTAGGCAGAAACCCAACCTGATCCCAGCAAATCTGCCGGCCCGGCTGGACCCCGGTGCTGCAGCTGACAGAGCAGCAGAGGCACAGACACACCACCGCGCGAGCAATGCCATCTCCTCCTGCGTGGCAGTAGCCTGCATCCGAGGAGCTCAGGGTTAGGAGCAAATCCACACAGCACAGAACAGTCCGCGTACAACGTGCACTTTGTTTCCTTTTTAAAGAAGCACAAAACCCCCAACATTTGCCTAAAACCCAGGCAGGAGGGGGAAGGGATCCCTTCCTGCTCTAACCTCGTCAGCTCCAGCAAACCGATTCAGGAGGGGGTTGGAGAGGAAACCTTCTTACCCAACCAGGAGGCAGGATGCTTTTTTCCCTGCTATTGCCAAAGAGAAGGGACCTATAAATTTTGTTGTTCTTTGTCCTTTACCATCTCTGATGATTTCACAGCAAATGCTAAAAATAAATTTTTGTGCTTCATCTTCAAAGTAGATGTGGTACCATGCCTAAAAACAACGTCCAAAGCCTATATCCCAGATAGAATACTACAAATATTTTGGAATCTAGCTTAAGCTTTATGAAGAGGTACTGTAAGCCAGCCAAATGTGATATTTTGCCTACAGCTTGGGCTCTATAAGCTCCTTTCTAGTCCTCTTCTCATGAATGAGACCACAATTAAGATAGTCACACATTTCTGTAAAGCAGTCTAACAGAATTACTGCACAAAGGCATTTTTGGAAAACAATGACCTAAAACTGTTATGAGTTGTAGAGGAAATGAAGCGATATTTGGATCTCCAGCAGCAAGTTGGGGCCATTCAGGTTTCCACTTCATACCTCTGATGTTTCATACTTTATAGAGGCGGTAGGCAGGACACAATCCAAATCCAGAAACCGCTTTGAACTCCCGTGTAACGAGATAACTATATTTTCATAACAAATAACCACTACTAATCCCACCTGCATGACCGATGGCCTAAATTTAGATGTAATAAAACTGATTTGGGCTGTAAATAACATGAAATAATGTCTCAGAATTTTGAGTCAAAGTGAGTCAGGCTAGTGCTTGGAATCCAAAATGCAGTGGAAACTTGAGGGACCTAAGCTTGCACTTATGTTACTTTAACTAGATGAGCCACATTAATAAGAAACAAGCATGCGTGAAGTGATGTTCATAGTCACAACCCCAAGCTAGGGAACCAAAGCTAAGTTTTATGAAAAGGCACCGATAAACACAAGTTATCCTTTTATAAAATAGCATCCAAGGTTCTGAACACTATCACCTATTGCATCTGAAGCGCTCAGCTGGGGAAAGGGGTCTGTTGCCTATTTTCCATGTGAGGAAGCATCTCCATTGACACGAGGGAATGTAACTGATGTGTATGCCTAGGGCCTTTGGGCAAAATCATAATTATTGCTCTTAATGAGATAAAACATTTCAGATCCTCAGTGTTGATCACAGTGGGGAAAAAAAAATTCTTTGTGAGAAAAAAATTAGTTTCTCTTTCCTGTGACTTGACTTCCCTTTTCCTAAAGAGTTTATATAGCTATGTAAGCTCTCTATAAAGAGTAAACACATATATATCTACATGTGAGTGTATGCACACATATAGAAATATATATTAAAATAATTGGGGTTTGGTATGGCATTCCTTAATAAATCGATCACAGCAATCTGAAACGTACAGGTCATACCCAGTACCAAACACCTTTGCATATCACCCAAGCACTAAAGATTACTTTTACAAGAAGCTCAAAGGGCAAAATCTTCCCGTCTACCCCAGGGAATTATGCCTTGAGGCTACTTCTACATTTGTGTATGTGCCTAGAAGCAGGTTCTGATCCACAATTTTAAATATCCAGTTGCTTTGTTCAAAATTAACTCTTTTGATTAATTAGTTACATGCTCGGCCCGTGCAGCTCGAAGAGCAGCGCTGGATGGCCGCAGCACCAAGGCAAGCCCGAGACAGTAAAACGCGCACAGCCCAGTGACCAGGCGATGGCTCATCCTGCCGGCAGCCGCGTTGAACGTGCAACGCGGGCGCGTGCTCGGCAGCAGGCTTCGTGCTGCAAGCCACTAACAGTCAGGGGCGATAAGCAAGAGCCAAGGGGCCGTCAGCAGCTTCCACACAAAGTGAGCCAGCCAGTTCATGCCACTGCCAAAACAGGCAAAGCCCCACACTGGGGGCACGCGGGGGTGGCCGTTTCGGCATACGCTTACCTATCCCGAGTTACTCACCGAAGCGCTACTGAAAATGCCTGCCCCACCTCTGAACTGTTACATCCACGCATGACGTGAGTACAGACACAGGGACTGCAACGCAGGGGTCAAAGTGACGATAGACAGACAGAAGATACTCCCAGTGCTCTTAAATCACACCCAGAGTTACTCTATACATTCCTAGAAACAGCAGTATTGAAAGACAAGATAACGGATGCTAAGGCAAATGAAAAGATGAGGCATAAAGCCCGAGGGTTGGCTGGCGGCAGGAGCCACGTACTGCACAATTTCCAGGACAGTTTTTATTAGTAACTGAATTACCTGGTTTCATTTAGCGCTGGTAGACAGCAATATCCTCGAAGCCTGTTCCGAAGGTGCATCTGTTATTTTACCAAATCCTTGCATCTTTTGCTCCCTATCTTTCATGCACGATTTGGAGATCTACGCGTATATCTATTTTTGTGTCGACATTCCTTCCCAGGAGGTACATCTACTCTGGAGCTCGCTAACACTACCCGATGCCACTGTTTGTTGATTGACATAGAGATACAAGCAGAAGAAAAATACTCGTGCCTGTATAATATTCTTCAGCATCAAATGCAGTTGTTGAGTGACTTATATTTAAATGACAGTAATGATATATTTAGCAAAGCACCTATTTTTCTTGAGTTTCATGTGTTTATTCATAACACTAAGTTAATCAGCAACTTTCCCAACCCCCCCCCCCCTTATAACTGTTACTGCTTTTACAGTAAAATACATCCAGACATTTCTGACAGCATCAGGGGGGTGGAAAGCAGTTACTGTGTTGAGATGGACAACTAAACCAGACCTGTTACCGATGCCCAGCCCCTTGCCAATGCCAATAAATAGGCCAATGCCGATGAACAAGCATCTTGCTTGCTGGAAGTCATTTTGGCTTCTTTAAAAGCACACAGTGCTGGTGTAAGTCTGCTCCTGCTGCTGAGCATCTTGGCTCTCCAGCCTCTAGCTTGAGCGGATGGAAGAAATTTCTTACATCTTTTTCTTCCATGTGAACTCTGTAGGCACAGAAAATGCCCAACTTCTAATCTAGGAAAGGGGATGCATCGTGGGCCATGAAGATCATTTGCTCTCCACTCCTGGTGTTGCTCATAAGATGCTGCTAGGCACACTGCAGAGCAAACACAAGCCACGCTGCAAGGCCGGCCCCTGTCCCCAAGGCCTACTTCATTCCCTTGCCATACAACACCTCTCTCAAGTGCCAGATACAGGTGGTGATAGTGGAGTAGAACCAGAAAAAAAGGTATTAACACCTATCACTTCCTTCTCCCAAGCAAAATCCAGAGTTTCCACCAAGATAGTGGGGTCCCAGCTCTCCCTGGATGTCAATGGCATAGGCTCTACCCGAAGCAGACACCAGCCCAGCAACAGCCACTCACACCCACACTGACGCGTGCACCAGGCACAGCATTAACTCATTCTGCCATCCCAAGGCGTTCCTGGGGCTTCCACATGGTAAAGCAGCACTCACAGCATGGACCAGTAATAGAAGGGCAATGGGGATTCCTCCACCTCAGCTTAACTTTTGGCAGAAAAAAAAAAAAAATCCTCACATTGCATTTCTCATAACAGGATGTATTTTACAAGTAAAGGAGGGAAAAAAAGTTTTATGCTAAGAGCTTTTTCCCAAGTTTTTACAAGGCCTTTTAGCGAGGGCACATTAGGCAACAGCAGAGCTGACCCAGCTGCCTGCTGGTGTTCTGAGGGTTTTATTCATCTTCCCGCTCTCCTGGGTGCTTGGACATGCCATCTCTGTCAATACCAAATTGATTCTGGCCAGCTACTGCCATCCTGCTGGTTACCCAGCACTACTGAAGAAATCATTTAACACACTTCCCTATTTCAGATTTTCCCTTTGAACAAACAAAATAATAATTTAAAAAACCACAAGCAAACTTTGAGGGAAAAAGAGTATAGTTACATTTTTCTGCTCCTTCTCTGGATGACGAGCCTGACACACAAACTCAGTCGCTCTCCCCGTCCTCTGCACTGCCTGCTTTGCCTGCCCCAGCCAGCCCAGACACCCTTACCCACCGCTCGCTTCACGTGGGACAACTCCAGGAGCGTGTCAAGCATTCCTCTTTTCCAGTCCTCTTCAACCTGTGGTAACTCCCATTTTCTGAATTGCTTGCTTCTCCACTATGTTTTTGCTTAATTTGTGATTATAAAACCTTATCAGGCAAAAAGCATAAGCCAACCTTCAGTGACACACAGATACTTTAGTAACAGGAAAAGAAAATAAAAAGAAATTCCCAACCAAAGAAAGCAGCAAAATTGCCCTGTTTCAGAAGAGCTGCCTGGCAGAGCTCCCTCAGACACCCCTGCCAGGCTCTGCCTAAAACCAGGTCAGCACTTCTCAGCCTGCTGGGCTAATTGACAGTGTAATGAGGGGCACCTGTGAGCAAACAACTGGCTTTTTTAACTCCTGCTAAGCTTGAATGTGTCCTAAGGGCAGTTAAGCATAATGAGATTTCCCTTCCTCTACAAGCTTGCAAACCAAAGTCCAAAGCTTTGGCAGTGATGTTTTTTTCCTTATAAAACGCATAAACAGGTATGAGCAATACGTTGTGTTGGAATTTCTGCATGTGCAACTCCAGGAACCAGCCACATATGCAGGGAAGCTTGGGAAAAGGAGAGAAAACTAACCCAAAATAAGACCCTTTGTTTCAAAGGGTGCTAAACGTTGCTATCTGTGAAAAAACAGCCTTTACTATACTTTTAAAGGCGAACTAGTCTTTCTCAATGCCTAACCTGTGGTTTTATGACCTGTTCAATGACAAATACCAGATAAATTTACAGTCTATATTATGGAACAGGAAAGAAATAAGCTGGGAGGTGAAAAGGATAGAAGCAGAACAGCCTGATGGGGGTCTGATGGGGTACTAAGCACAGCGAGCCTCTCCCTGCCCCCTTCGCAACCTGGCAAACCCAAACAGCACCTGGTAAAGCCCTGCATAAAATACCGAGAAAAAGGAAGATGCAAGTAAAAGGTGAAAGTGTCAAAACATATAATGAGTCCTTCTGCAAGCAACATAAATAATGCATCATTCACCCCGGCGTGACGAGACTGCCTTAGCCCCCCAGGTCCAGCTCCTGCAGGCACCCACCGGAGCCAAGGGAAGTCTCCCGCCGCTGCCGGCAGCACTCCGAGCTATGGCTATTGCAAGCCAGGGTCTTTGTGGAAATATCGGATGTTTGCTTATACAAACAAAATCCATAATGCTTCCTCCACAGGCAACTGGTAAAATAGATAGCTCATGCAGTAAGAAGTTGTGATCCACCAGTAAAGGAGGTGTTTAAGGACACCAGTAAAGGAGGTGTTTAAGGAGCCATTCAAAGCACTAGAAATCCCCAAACTGCTTTGACTGGAGAGGAAAGGCGTTTAACAACTGCAAGCACTATCTCAGATAAAATGGGCTAATATTGACCAGTAAGTCAGTGTGTTTTCCTTTTACTTATTATTACTACAGATCAAGCTAATACATTTTCCTTTAAGACCCTTTGCATTTTTACTTTGCCAACTCCATGCAAATATTTCCTCTGCCCGTAGCTTCCTCTGTCTTTGCTTTGAATGCAAACTCGAGATCTTGAAACTTCCAGTGGTCATCACACAAGCCACAGCAGCAAGACCTGACTCACTCGCACGTAACGTCCACTGCCAACAAGCTTCCAAGGTGCTCAGTGTATTATCCCCAGTTTCCAGTCAGGGAAAGGCTTTGTGGAAAGTGGGTGGAAGAGCTGAGCAATGAGCGAGGTTGCCTGCACCCCCGGCACCTGCGTGTTCACAGCCACGTACGCCTTCTCCCTTAGACATTAATATGCACTCCAGCCATTTTTTGTTGAACCGAACCATATGCATAATCTGCCTTCTCATCCAACACAAAAGCATTTCCCAAGAAATACTGTCAGGATAACCTGGCCTTACCTAGAATGCAAGAAGTAATTAGACAATAATGAAATAATGAGTGGTGATTAATAATTTTATTTTGCTAACAGCAAAAGCGACATGTGAAGATAAAAACGCCAACAAGTGTCCCATAAATCACTGTGGATATTTACTGCTTTGGACCAAATACTCAGTACTTGCTGGCTCCTGTCTTTGACCCAGGGCAAAATTTAGGTATAATGTCATGGTACACAAATCTCTGCAATTCCCCAAAGTGGCAAAGGCTGTGGCTATAGATGACTACCCACTTCAACATGCAAATATGACCATATCAACTATATTTAGGGAACGTTTTTTTTCCTATTTATGTGAAAATCTGAAAGTTAGCCTTTGAGGTAAAGAAAAATCTGTGCTTTGGATGGTTATATTAGATTTCTACTACGCCTTCAAGTTTCTCATTAACTTTGCTGATAATTCTTTCCAGACAGAGTAAGAAAATATTGCATAGAAGAATGAAGCCTGTATCTATAAAAAGCCAACATTGCGGAGCATTTTGATGGCACTTCAAAAGCTGGTGTTATCCTGTGGTGTGAGCACCAGTTACTGTTTGGAAAACACCACCCAATTTAGTTTTATCCCAAAGGAATCCAGATTGTGGGTGCTGAAACCATACCGTCATGCAAACCAAAGTGCAAGTGGGTATCCTCAAGCGATTTGCTTTAAAAGCACTGTCCTCATCCAATCCAGAGACATTCTTGTCATAACCCATGGCTGGAATTCAGTTGTTATGGAGGCAGCTAGAAAAGTAACCTGATGTCAAATGAATCAAATAGTTATTTTAGTATAGAATTAGTTAAAATGCAAAATGTAGCAAAAACTTTCCAGGTGGACCATGGGAATGTAAGTGTCCTACTAGAAGTCAGTACAAATCAGTAAATCATCAGACACTGTAGATGTTTAGCAAATTTCTCCCTCTGGGCATATTCTGAGTCCTTAAAGTCAGGAAGATTTCTGACATTGACTGGGTGGTATCGGAATCAGGCCTTTTGTGTGCAATTTCTTTTTTAATTAAACACCATGAATACGGAGTTTGTTTCAGATTTACATCCCAGTAAAATATAGTTATGTGCCATCTGGAGTTCATTAATGCTGTCCTTTACCTATAGTACGTGCCAGGGGACACATCTGTTATGCAACTAAGGGTCATGCAAGACAAAACAGAGCAGTCAGCAAAAAGAGGAGATGGTATTAAAAGCCCAAGTTGAATCAATTCCATCTATACTGATTTTCAAAGGGTTGAAATTGAGGAATCGGATTGCCACCGGCCGATGGCTGGTCTGACCAGGACCTCACGCCACCGCAGCCTCGCAGAGCTAGCAGTTTGCTGTGCAATCGATAGCAACCTACTTGCAGCGGCATAAATTCTGGCTGTGAGCTATGGCAGAATCAGCCTCGCGCAATATCCAATGTCGTTTGGGCAGCAGCTTTCCGGAGCAGATGCAGGTTTCAGTTAGTCCTGGGACACCTCTCCCAGTCGGCCTGGGAAAGCTCAGGGGGCATCGCCCTCCTTCGAAATGCAGGCCGGCAGCCAGCCTCTCGAGCAGCCAGGCCTGCCAGCTGTGTTACGAAATGGCAGCTCAGCCTGGAACCAACGAAAACGAGAACCCGGAAACATTAGCTAAAAGGATGGAAAACACACATTCTGCATCTTGAACTGACTCTTCTTTTCACCCGAGCTCCGTGATAAATAATGTCCCTATTTGCACGTGACCTTGTGAAGGTCAAATGACCGTGGCACCAGTGGAATAACTCAAAGCAGCAGCACGACAGGATATCTATTGGGCTTAAAGAAAGACAACGCTCCACACCCTGCTGCTTGTGTGTGTGTTTGAGGAAACAAATTTTGTCCTCCAGACATTTTCTCAAGCTTTTCCAAACTATTTCTCCTCAAGCACTGCCTCGGCTTTTATGGAGTACAAAAGGGAGGGTGACGCTGGAGGATGTAGGAAGCTACACGGATGGAATTGATTGAACCTACATTTTCATTCTGCATCACCAGTGAATAACAAACTCCTAACCACATGTTCCTGGAAATAATGATTTTTGGATTTGCATAGAACTGAAGAGTTTCTTAAAAATCTACAAGGATGTCATTCTCCATTAGAATAATTTCTACAGAACTATATTAAATTCCTGAGATCTTTTGAGGGTTTAGGTCTATCTGACTACTGAGCACTTGGCTGTAAGTGCCAGTCAAAAATCGGGGAATTACCTCTCTAGGTTAGATGGCTGGTATAAATTGCTTAGTGTTTTGCCACCAGTAATAGCCAACACTTGATACTCCAGGGACAAGTACGCCCCCCTCTTCCTTTGCATATAGATAAACACTACCAGCCAGTTGTGGTCAAAGAAAGGTAGGGTTACAGGAATGGTTTCATTTGGAAGTCTGAAGTATTGGCTAGTATTTGGCTGCTTTTACCATAACATATACATATATCAGTACAAATGCTATTATCTGTCTTAAAATTACTCGGTCCTGTTAGAGTCTCATAACCAGAGCAGTTGGATGGAATAGCTTTGTGTTCAAATCCTACATCCAAGCCAACTGGTTTGTGTAAAATTTTTAGAACCTTCTTTTTTTTTTTTATTTTTCTATTTAGCTGAACCTATGCTGTTGATTATACATGAAGAGCTGCAACGGAGAAGGTAATAAACTTAGAAGATGGATGTTTTAAAGGAAATTGTTAACGAAGATCATTATCTAAAGGCCTTCACTTGTTAACATTCATTTGCTGACACAATTTTGAATTTGAGCTATCAGCAATAAAAGGTAATATTTCAGAGATGCATTTTAAAAAAAAATAAGCAAAGCAAAGTTTTATTCTTCATATAAATTGACAGCGCACTTGGAAACTTCCTGAAACTTCACCAAGTAGGAGGTGTTGACAACCGTCACTTTCAGAGCATGTAATAAAGGAAAGATTTATAGGCACACAGTTCCACAAATATATTCAAGACTGGAATTTTTCAAGACAGCCAATGGGCCTTAAAAGTCATCTTAAAACGGGGTGCTATTTTTCCACCAGGGCACTAGCGACAAATGCAACCGCCTCTAGTCAAGGCGTTCTTGTATCCTCATACCAGTGCCTTTTGCCTTTTAATTCACCACTACAAAAGCTAAACTTTCTACCAGTCTGGTATTTCTAGGTGAAGGAACAAGCAGTGACTACTCAGAAACCTGGCAGGAGCCAATACAAAATAGCCAGAAAGTCCTCTGCAAAAGGAAAATATTAAGACAGCCCCTACATCAAACTTTCAATTTCTGAGCATACTTCAAGCACCTACCATGCACTTAAACATACAGAGGAGAGCAAAAGCATAGAATAAGTGGTAGGTTAAGCATGCTGCATGCCAGCTGAGAGCTGCGAGCCTAGGTGACAGCAGTGACTGCCTCCTGCCAGGAAATTATTATTTTATACTATACATATTTCTCTGGAAGTATCACAATGTGAGAAGTAATGGACAAAAGTCAATCTGACTCCAATGCATTTGCTTTCTAATTTCTGTCTGTATTTTAAACAGTGTCAGTAGAGGTGCAGCCACATTAACTGAAAGGAAAAGAGATCTCGATGAGATAAATGACATTTAAAACCACCAAGGGAAAAAGCAGCTGGAAAAAAAAAAATAAAAGAACTTTTCTTTTTTTAGTCTACCAGGTGAAACAGCACGGAATAGGTAGCGGTTCTCAAGATATGCAGTATATGCATCGGAGTTCAGAAAACAGGAAATGTCCAAATCAGTTCCTCGGTGAGCACAGAAACCAGATTACTTTGTCACAGTAATTCATCATAACTTCTATTGCCCTGGAACACCAACATTCACAGCTGCAGAGGACATCTATCAACAATTACAGGCCCTGCCATTCCGACTCAATCCTATATGGCAGAGACTCTATGAAGATCCTGACGAATAACCGGAGCAGGAAGGTGCAGCCCACTTAACCAATGAAAGGCAGAGACATTATCTCCGCTGGGCTTGCTGGCATCCTACAGCAAAGCTGTTGCAAATCAGAGCTATGCTTATTAACCACGCCAAAGAGAAACTAGGTATTAAGGGGGGAAAAAAATCCCAAACACAGAATTTGAAAATGGATTATACAAAGCCCTTAGGTAGTAGATGATTCACGTGTAACATATGGATATATATATATAAACCCCACACATTATGTACATATTTATATATGCATAAACACATATAGGAACTAACCTCACAGGCACGCTCCATCATGATGCACACTGCTTGTCTGCTTTACCTGAGGGTAGTACCATTCCTTGTACGCAGTGCACTTCATTTTAAAACCTGTAGGCTGTTCCTAGCAGACAGATTTAAAAAGGATTTTTACGATTCACGCTGCAAAAGGCTAAAAAACCCCAATCCATCCCTGCTGCATAAGATTACATTTTCCGGCTCTATCCTCTGAATAGTGGAATCGGATGAGAAATGATTCATCGATCAGTCCGGGAAAGCATTTAGAGGACAGAGAAGAAAAAGGAAAAAAAAAAAAAAAAATAAACCATACAGTAAAATCTGCTCACCATGTACACACCCCCAAAGTGAAGAATCAGACCAGCCTAACTGAGGAGAAGCTAAAGATGAATTTCACAAGAAGGCTGCAGTTGCTGGGTGATGCCCTGTAAATCCTGCTCCCTCCGGGGAGAATGAGCTCATTGCGAAGATCCAGCAGCCGCCCCTCAGCCATTGCAGTGTCACTGCAGCTTGCAGCTGAGTGCAGGCACGTCATCACACGAGCTCCCTGAAAACTGAGAGCCCTCCCTTTCAGAAATCTAAGTCGAGCATGCTGGTATAAAACCAGCTCACCTCCAACGCAGACCGAGGTCCCCTTGTACCTGGATGCTGTGAGAAGGACTTGCATTTTCAGCTTAATTATTAAGCCAAAGCTTTGCATCCAGCACAGACTGAATCTGAACTGAACTCCTCCCAAAGCAGGGGCTACATTACTGAAAAGGGCAGGGAAGATTTGAAGGATGTTCAGATTTAAAAATAGCTAGCAGCCTTCGCACTTGCTCCTAGCGAAGGAGATGGGACCACGTTCTGTGGAAATCCTTACCTGTGTCAGTGCAGGGCCAGGCACTGGAGCATCTCTCTTACAGGAACGTCATTACTGAATAACCTCCTACTCTGAAATCATGTGGAAATGGTAGTAGAATGGAAAAAAGGCTTTACAAAATCCTGTAAGGTATGATTTGAGAATTAAAGCACTGGAGATATGAAAAGTGTGTCTTTAACCCTTAGCCTGCTGTCTCTCACTACTTTTCATAACTGAAAAATAATTCATTTTCAGTGTTCAAACTCACCACACTGAAAATTCCCCTTTACATCAGAACTGAATAACAAATACAGATAAAATGAATGTATTTGGTTACAAGGTACTTATAACAGCCCCACACCCCAAAATTATCTAGAAGTAAGGAGGATATGGGGCCTATTTTTTTTGGTTTTGATATCTTCCTGACAGTGAAGGCTGGGAACCATTCCCAGTGAATGTCAGTGAATTGCTAACAGGCATGATGGTGTGGTCTGAGCACAGGACTGGAAAGCAGAAACCTACCCTGAAGTATATTCTCAGTTTTCAGAAAGGAGGGTGTGGGGTTTTTCTCCTTAAACAATACCTAAATATCTGGAACTTTCCATTTAAAAACCTGGTTTGCCCTGAGTATAAAGCCCCCGGCTTTGTGCAGCACCTGAATGCAAAGCCAAGAAATGTGTGCAACTTCTAACCAGATTCCTGGAAACTTGCTCCCATTTTTGTGGCTAACCAATGCTGTATTTCTTGTGCCTGCTCCCCCTGCTCTGTAGTTTAATTAGCCTTTGACAAAGGTACATGTAGTGGCACTCCGAGAAAACCTTGAGAACAAAATTTCTATTCACTTAACAGAAACACCTAGAAAGACAGAAATATGACAAGATTTCTAGAGACGGGGAGCCGCAAGAACAGAATCTCTTTGGGTTTTGCTATTGAAGTCCTAGACTCAAAATTTTCCCTTTTTTTATGTCCATCCATACTGTGCTGCACAGTGTGAAACGGTAGTGTTACCCACAGACACCGACTCCTCATTTACAGGGGTGGTTTTTCCTAAGCCCCAGTCCTGGCTGCTTATCAGAAACTTTCTGCCTCTTTGGCCTCCCACTGAAGTGGGTAACTCTCTGTGGGAACACAACGCCAGTGCGCAAGAGAGGTTGCGGGATCGGTGCCTCAATCTACAAGCACAGAGCTACTCAGCTGGCTGTCAAACCCAGGCAGAGGTGCACTGCTAGCTCCAGAAATCTCTGTCCTCAACTTCGACAAAAACTCATCGCTTTTCCTTTCTCCCTTTTCACAGAAATTCTCTTTAAAATCATATCGCCTCGCTGCAGCTCAGCCCACTCCACGATGAGCAGACCGCCAAATCACACACATTGCAGCCGGTTCCCCAGTTTAACCGAGGAACCGTTCCCCTCGAGATGCAAGGACCGGCTGCGGCTCTGACGAGAGCTGTGTAAACAATAGCTTTTGAACCCTTGGATAAATACAACGGTTTTCTATTTTTAGAGTTGAATTGCAACATTTTGTGGGAGTTTGTAAGTAAAACAAATAACACTGAAGGCAGTGTTGCGAGTGATACAAAGCGAGAGGCCATCCTTAGTTTACATCACTCAAAGAATCTGTTTTTGTTTTTCTGCTGGCAAGTGCTAGGGAAAACGCATTCTTCTGGCAATTTCCATTTACTGAGCTGTATCCACCGCAGGCTTGTCCAAAGCACTCCGCGGCACAGGGCTTTATCATGCAGAACAAAAATGCTAATGATCTTTAAAAACCTGAAGTTAGCAAGTACATAAGAGCTGAACAAATTGTTGTGCTCCGCTTTTCTGATTCACTCTAGAAGTGGTCAGAATTTCTTCCATTTTAGAGGTTGAAAAGCAAACCAGCAGAAGTCTGGGTTTTGATTCAGACACTGATTTTGAAGTGGTCAGAATTTCTTCCATTTTAGAGGTTGAAAAGCAAACCGGCAGAAGTCTGGGTTTTGATTCAGACACTGATTTCCATCCTTTCCAGCTATCTCAGCACACTCTTTACAACTTACCTGTAATACAGATCAGCAGGTCAGCCAGGTGACGTTACACGTAGCACGCTGCACGGCTATCTACAGAAATTGGGCAGGAATCTTTTCCTCAGCCTTGTACTCAGTAATTGCTGGAGACAAATGTGAAAGACGCTGTACAAGACGCACAGCAGAGCCCTGGGATTGCAGTAGTTATGCCAGAGGCAGCTTTTTCTTTTCTTTTTGCTCTCCAAATGGAACAAAATGAAAGTCAAGAAAATACTGCGATGAGATCTTGAGTTAAAGGGTATTAAGCAATGCTTTGATAACCAGGGACACTGCTCTGCTGAAGAATATGCAGACACTAGGAGCACATTCATGGCCACATTCACCCCGGATCCTCTTCCACAGGAGGTTGCTTTGCACCTCATCCTCTGGAGCAGAAAACAGCACCTCGGGGCTACAGCCAGATAACAGATGTCCTGGGAGAGCCCTTCTTTGCTCCTTTTTCAGGTAAGCTTCCAGCTGCATTTCTCATGTCAAACCTGGTTCTATGAGCATCTTTTAGAAGTAAGAGAATGGTATTTCTGAGTCCTAACAGTAGACTATCCATTTGAATACCTAAGCCAAATTAAGTCCTACTTACAGTCAGTGAGTCCTGTTTCCTGCACCGGTCCAGGCTGTGAAGCCAGCTGATGATTCTGTAAAGAATGAATACTAATGATCAGATTTTTGTCACTGGGCCATCAGAAATTGCTGTAAGAAAGAAATTAGACATAGCAAAGAGACAAGCATATGCAAGAAACAGTGATGCACGCTTATAAATTAAACTTGAAAAAATCAAATCTTGCAAAAAAAGGATCAAGATTGGCCCAAATAGAAGACTTGGGCTCTTTTGCACCCAGATCTTGGTTTTATTTCACCTGTAAGAGGATCTCACTTCCTCTGTCCTTTACCCCTGTAGTGCAAATGCCTTTTAAAACTTAACATTAAAAATGATACAAAAGGAAACCTCTCATTTATTTTTTCCCAAATCCTGATGGTCGGGGGAGACATTATTTTACTCCTCTCTGCTTCTTTCATTACTTATGAGGTGTGTGTCCCATTTACAGTCTCCCTGCCTGATCCCATGAGCTCAGCCGACTCTCGGGCTGCCAGGAGAAATCCACAAAATCAGGATCCTCGCCAGCAGCTTTCAGGACCAGTGACATTTGTGGCTGCCATTTTGCCGGGGCTGCAGGGGTGGCGGGGAGGAGGACTGAGGTGCAGAGGCAGGCTCTGGCTCAGGTCATGCTGTCCCAGGGGCAGCTCAGGTGGTCCCGAGTCTGTGGTGCCAGTGGGCTTGGGCTCCCCAGCAGCCCCCAATGGCTTGCGCCCAACAGTTTGACCAATCTTATCTGCTTCTAAGCTAATATCATTTAAGAGTGTTCACAGAAGACTGCTTCCATTTAAACCACTTCAGAAATACATTTGCTTCAACTGATATGATTATCAAGTGCAGACCTAACCCCTAATTCTTTTCCTTCTTTAGACTGTATATTAAATCAGATCATCAAATTCACTGTGTCAAGATTGTTTTGGTTTTTAAATCTCAGATATAAAGAAGTCAAACCAACAGACTACATGTACCTGTTAGATCTCCTCATGTCAAGAGCCTGGAGAAGCACAAACAGCTCAGAAGTGAGTATCCGAGAACAGCTGGGTAGTTAATAATGAACACCGTTCCAAGAAACGCGCAGCATAAAAATATACCTGCCGGTTTGATTTCCAGAGGCGGCCAGGTAGGTTAATAACTAAGCCATTGCTGGCAGTGAAAAAACAGGTAGCCCTCCGATTCCAGCAGCTCTTAAGGACCCATGTTTCACACAGGTGAGCAAGATGGCAGTACCACGCCGCAGGAGAGGACAAAAGCAGTGAGCTTCACCTCTTGTGTTGTGCGGAGTGATGTCACCAGCTGAAGGCACATCCTCCCTCCAAAATCAGCCCTGAGGCTGCCCACGGGTTGCACTATATCTTACACTGTATCCATTATAAAGTTGGTACAGACGACTTTGATTTATATCAGTAAGAAACCAAAGAAACTTCAATCAATAGTATCCATTTCTTAAAACTAATTTAAGTTTATAATCAGTTTGGGATTACAGTTTTTGTGTAATGCCTAAAATAATTGTTCCTGACAACTCTTGCAAGCTGCCAGATCAGTGCTCAAAGTTGTCTGAGCAGCAAGTGTGACTGCGCAACTACCTGAAATACTGCCTGCCTTAGTGCATGGAGGGGGTGGGTTGCTGCCTCTGGTTTAAAAACACCTAATCAATACACGATTGTTCTGTTGACGTGCAAGTAAACAAAATCAAAGCTGGTTCCAACCTGAAAGAGGATCGCAGCTTAACAAATCGATAAGCTTTTAAAGATTTCATCCAATATAACCTACAGTTTCCTGTGATCACAGCAGAGTGCTTGTCTGGCAATAACCAAAAATCTTTTACCATAAAGATTTATATGAATGTAAATGCATTCACCCAATTACTAAGGAAAGATTCCAGAGGTAAGCTGTCACGGCTATTGTGCGATCGACTAGTATAGAAGGAGATTAACTTGACCCTGGTTTATACCTGACTTAAAGCAGAAAAGGCTTCTGGTAAATCAATTTCCTGAGGGGAAGATCAGTCAACAGAAAACAGGAGAAAGAGAAAGTGAGCGTTGGAGATGCCTTGTGTGTGGGGGGCATTTCAGTGCTGGGTGGCAGCAGA
Source organism: Butorides virescens (assembly GCA_017310255.1). Classification (NCBI taxonomy): domain Eukaryota; kingdom Metazoa; phylum Chordata; class Aves; order Pelecaniformes; family Ardeidae; genus Butorides; species Butorides virescens. The sequence continues at coordinate 39,636 of JADKXX010008135.1, read as the reverse complement.
AGCACAAAGCTGTTTGCAAAGGCTACCTGGGCAAGCAGCACTGGCAGCTGACGTCTGCCTGGCACATGCTGCACCTTTGCCTGCCTGCCTGCCTGGGAAGGACTCTTGGAATTTGCTCATCTTCCTTTTTGAGGGCTAGCACCAAAGAAAGGAGCTGTCACTTTTTTTTCTGTCAAGGTCACTTTGTTTTGTCAAGGCCTGAAGCTTTTCTGAGCTTGTTCACATCCTCCCTGACTCAACTGGATGACCGGGCTCTCTTGCGTTGCCCATGCAAGCAGGGCAGGGTGGTGATGGGAACCAACACGCTCTGTCCAGCGACCATCCGGCAAAGAAAAGTCCATAAACTGGGTCAGAAGATCCAAACAATCCAGGACCAGGGCACAGCTGCAGCACCACTCCCAACAGGAGCAAAGGCCCAGGGCTGGGCTTGACCCAGGCTCCAGGGGCACGGGCAGAGGGTGGGTAGGAGAGGGCCCAGGGGGGCAGCGGTGCCCTCAGGGACCTGGCAGGGTCTCTGAAGAGTTTATTCCAGCTCTTGAGCACAGACATCACATTTTAGACACTTCTATGTATTTAGTATAACAACCCATGTAATTATACCTGCTATACCTGTAATTACACCTACAGCAGTAAATTTTTTCCCATTAATTTAAGATGACCAAAGTCAGAGCAGACTCTGACCCATGGTTTGCAATATTAACCATTTTTCAGTCAGAGAAGTGTTGACAGAAAAAAAAAAGTCCTGAAAATTTAACACTTCGTTGGGTACTGCCCAAACAATACCTTTTCCTGCCATTTGTGTAATTTTTTCTCTTAATGTAATTTTTTTTAAATTCAAATCCCTTCTCTGTGATGTTTAGGGTAACAAATACTGTAAAATCAGAACTGTGCATTCAGGGGTTAAATATAAAAAACTTTCCCTGCTGTCCCTTGTTGGGAAATAACTTTGCAACATTGTAACAAAGCTGCTCCTTTTGTTTCAAAATAAAATCAATTTCCTTTCCTAGGAGGTGGAGAAAGTGACTTTGTTTGGAAACAAAGCACCCTTGACTGGCAGGCTCGCAGGGGCGTGCTCACAAGCACCCGGCCGTGCCCCCCGGTCGGCCCAGCGTGCAGGCACACGGGCACGTGGCCCGGCCAGGACTCCTTGCAGCAACGCAGAAGACGAGGGAGCACTGTTGGGTATCGGTAGGAATACTGAGCTTCGTTTTATTATGAATGAACAAAGTTCCTCCTTTAGAAGAGTTGGCCCACAAGCCGCATGTTCTCATTCCAGAATATTGCTGCAAATCCCTGAGCTAAATCTCCGTGCGCTAAGGGTAGCAGGTAGAGCATTGCTCCAAGTTCCCTTTTACACCTCGCCCTTTTACACCTCACCCTTCTGCTTCCCCCAGCACGCTGGGGCAGCTGAGGGATCTCATCAGCTGTAGGCAGTTCCAATACACGGAACACCAGCCAGGTATTTCCACCACGCCAGAAAAACTGCTGGCTTGGAACAACGATGCCTCATCTGTCTTACCTTCCCATAGAGTTGCCTGATTATAAAGTGAATCCTGCAGAGGGGAGAAGGTGGGGTCAGCTCCTCTCTTCTTCCCAAGAGAGCAACAGGGGAGTGACTTCACCAGGAAATCCTGACAGAGCTCTGTGCCTTCCCAAATTCCTCCTAGAGAAGACGCTGTTGCTGCCATAAACTGGTAACAGAGAAAGCCAGTTCAGAGGCAATTTGATATCTGTGCTGCTGAAACAGGCAACAGCCTGTGGCAAATGCACTGCTTTGCCCGGGATATGCACAGCACCAGGAGACAAAATGCTCATCAGAGCTTTTCGTGGTAGTAGGAGACATGGTCAGAGCGCACTTCCACCTGTGATGGGTACCGTGGAGTTACTGCTGGTTCCTAGAGCAGAGGAAAGCGCTGTTCAGGCCTGTTGATGGGGGATATCCCGTGGCTGTACACCTCCTCCATGTAGTTGTTTTTCTGGGTTTTTTTGGTGGGAGAAGGCTGAAAAGGTGGTTGTGTCAGCGGGATCACCATTGCTTTGGTGACCCCCACTTCCCTCCTGAGCCAGTCAGCGCATATTCGTGCCAGTCCAGCGTCGGGCGTTCTGGTCCTTGAACACTGCCCCGGAGGCTCGCAAGCGTTGTAGCCACGTGGCGAGGAACAACACATTCCTGGGACGAGGGACTCGCTCTGCTTCGCGGTGCTGGAGGCTGCCGGGATCTCCCTTTCCGAAAGGGAGCAGCAGGGAGCAGCAGGGAGAAGCAAGGAGCGGCAGCGAGCGGCAGCGAGCGGCAGGGAGCAGCAGCGAGCAGCAGCGAGCAGCAGGGAGCAGCAGCGAGCAGCAGGGAGCAGCAAGGAGCTGCGGGAGGAGCACCCAGCCCGCCGCAGCCTCGGCTGCAGAGGCAGGGCCCTGCCCTCTGTCCGGCCGAGCACCTGAGGGCGTAAGAAACAAAGGCATCAGCATCAGGAACTCGCTTCTTGAACAGTTACTCAGTTGAAAATTGTATTTTGGTCTGCCAAGGACAAATTTGCCCTAAGGTCCTTAGCAGAACGAAAACTGATTTTAACCGTGTGAATTAAATACAAATTTCTTAGTAGATTTCCTGGGGTCAGGCATGGCAGAAGACAATTTAGGCACTGGCATGCTTGGAAAGGCTGATCTGGGCAGGGGGTGGCAGCCCTGGAAGGGCAGGCCTCTGCCATGGGCACAGCGTGTGGCTGGGCACTGCTCTGGAGAGCTGCCCTGGGGCCAGGCTGGGGAAGGAGGGCAGGTTAGGCCTTACTTAAGGCTCCTTGTTAGTCCCAGGGGGCCTAGGACTGAGGCATGGGAAAATGGTGCACGAAGGAAGGACGAAACACTGGAGAACTGGCCCTGAAAACGTCTTCACCAGCCAAGCGGTTACTGCACTTTGCCCAATAACCCATTGGCTGTACTGAGCATAACGCACATGTTAATAAACCCCGACCTTGTCCTTCTGTGAAGGTTGTGAGTTAATTCTCCTCGCTATCATAGTAACTCACTGAAAATTTACCAGAAGAGTTACTTTACTTGGGCTTGTGATTGTCTGCTGCACAAAAGGCACAAATGAAAACAATGTCGACCTAGAGAAAATGCCTGCATGCTCTAAGTAAGTATACAACACTCTACCCACCCTCTGGCTAAATAAAATAAAATTCTATGTGTTTGTCTTTATAAATTCTCAGCAGTAAATCAGTATCTGCTTTCAAATGGCAGCACTAGTCTTTACTAAGTGGTTTCCCCTTTGGAGAGCCCTCGCTGCCTGCTCGGGTGCCATGACAGCCTCAGTCAACATTAAAAAAGAGAAGGAATTTGTTATTACCTATTCAAGGCCCTGTCCCGTTAGTTTGGGAGCTGTCAGAGACTGGTTGAGAGGCCAGCACTTGTGCTTTTGCAGTCGGATATGGTTTCCCTCGAAATCCAAGTACAGTTTTCTGTTTGCTCTGCATAACTTTACGTAAGAAGCAGCGTATTTAGTTACCAAACACGAGTGGTAAGCACTCATGGCTGGGTATGCAGCATGTGGGCAGTGTACAACGCTGAGCGGGTATGGAGCGAGAAAACGAGGAATTCTCTGAGGAAGTTACCCTGCTCTTCAGCTCCGGCTCTCCCGGCTGCGGTCGGAGGCCCGCGTGGAACCTCTCCCGTTGCTCATGGAGGTTTGGGGGATCCTCCCATCCGCAGCCAACCTTCCCCAAAGGCTCCCGCCGTGATGGCGGCGTGAGGGACCGCGAAGGACCCTGAGGGATGGTGATGGACCCCGAGGATGGTGAGAGACCATGAAGGACCCTGAGGGGCAGCGGGGGACCGCGAGGGATTCTGAGGGGCAGTGAGGGACCCTGAAGGACCGTGAAGGACCCTGAGGGGCGGTGAGGGACCCTGAAGGACCGCGAAGGACCCTGAGGGGCGGTGCGGGACCCTGAGGGACCCTGAAGGACCGCGAAAGACCCTCACGAACCCGGCGGGGGGCGACGAACGACCGCTGAGGCAGCGCGCGACCCGCCCGACCCGCGCGACTCCACCCCCCCGCCCCCCGCCCCGCAGAGACGGCCAATGCGAACGGGGGCGGCCGCTGACGTCACAGCGGCTGGTCCGGCGGCGCGGGGCGGGTGGCGGTCAGTGCGTGTCCTGCCGCGGCCGCAGCACCGGCGCCCGCCGTCTCGCTCCGCCGCGGCGGCAGGGGAGCGGAGGCCGCGCCATGTCGCGGCTCAGCCCGCAGGAGGAGAACCTGCAGGGTAAGGGCGGGCGGCCGCGTCGGGGGAGGCCGGGCCTGGCGGCGGCCGCGGCGCTCTCCGGCCTCCTTCGCGCCGTGCCGGCGGGCGGCGCTGAGGCCGCCGCTGCCCCGGGCCTGTCTGGAGGCCCCGGGCGCTCGGCGGAGGGCGGTGCGGCGGGGCAGCCTCTTGCCGCCCTTCAGCGCCAGAAGCGCCGCTTTGCGTTTGAGCGGCCCCGAGAGCCTGGCTGGGGGTCCGTGCGCAGGGACGGGGCCCGGGGGGGCTGGGCTGCCGGTGCCCGCCCGCAGCGGGCGGTGGGGCCTGGCGGTACCCGGGCCGCGGGGTGGTGGTGGTGGTGAGGGCTTCCCCCCGCCCCGGGAGCCGGTGCCCGCGCAGCGGCCCGGCCGTGAGTGCCCGGTGAGCCCTCTGCAGGGGCTCGTCATATCGCGGAGAAACCGGGACTCGGCTGGAGGAACAGGGCAGGCTTCAGAAGCCGCGGTGTCTCGGCGGTGCAGCCGAGCTGGATCGGTTACCATGGATCCTCGTCAGGTTTTGCGCTGTGGCAAACACGAGCCCTGCCTTGGCGAGAGAAACCCTCCGGGGCCAGCTTGGGCTGTGCCTGTGAGGAGGGGGCAGCGTCAGTTGCGTGTATCCCTGTTCAGCAAAAGTCAGAAGCGAATTTACCTTGCAAGCGGAAGATCTGGGTGCAGCTGCATGTTAAATTGTGTGATTTACATATTAAATTATGTGATTTACACGGTGATTTTAGCTATTTAAGGAGAAGTTGTCATCTTTCTGTGGAATTTTGCTTTTTTGTTTCCGGTTTTGAAAGCCATATATTAAGAAATTAAGATTTCCAGAGCTGATGGAGTTGATCTCTACTCCCGCAGTACGCGTGCTGGGCTGGAACGTCGTGCAAGGGCATTTTCCGCAAAAATCCTTCCCTACGACTCGGCCCGTTCAGTTTGCATGGCCACGCTACACGTGCTCTTATATTTCCAACTTCATAAAAGTTCGGGCTCTTTTTATCTTTAAATGATAATATAACAGCATGTTGCTAGTGCGCTAGCACAGCCTTACTCTCACGAGTGTCTGAAAGAAAAAAAAAAGGAAACGTGTAAAGCACATGTACTGTGATCGTTCTCTTATAATCTTCATCTCCTCTGTGTTTTCTCTTGCGTTCACTGTGCTGTATCCAGCAAGGTTTCAGTAGGCAGTGTTCCTTGGCTGCATGAAGCCTGTGGTACTGGTGATTGTTGAAATGTGAGCGTGCCTCAAATAGTTCACATCTTCACGGAAGAAAATAGCTCATGACCACGTATACGAATCGCTGTCGTGCGCTCTATGCAGTGTGAAGTTGTTCTGCTTTTGTGAGTAGAGGAGCAGAAGCCGAGGCGGGATGCGCTGGGGAGCGAGGACAGGTAGGCTGGGAGCTGGCTGATGCTCTCAAGGTAGATGGAGCCAGAGCTCTGTTTGGATGCTATCTTAGTTTATAAACTTCAGTGGTTGCGATCATTCTTGGGTAACAACTTGGGCTTTCGTAAATGTGGGAGGAAAGAGTAGGGAAAAGTTTGTCTGGGTATAAACACGTACCCAGACACATACCACGTGTGGTCACATGGAGGGGGAAAAAACCCCCGCAAAACAACAAAACCGTTGTGAAGTAAGAGGCTATCCAGAAAAATGTTGCTTCAGAACTCGGTAAGCCAGTATGTTTCCATTCAAAAGATTCTGTGGTCATCTGGCTTTTCAGAAGAGAGAGGTTAATGTTATTACTGCAGACCAAGCAGTTTGGCTTTTTGCTGTTTTCATTCCGTTTATGACCTTCAGTCTCTTCACAACTGGAGTGTCTGTCTTCATTTGATGTTTCTGTTTCACACTAGGTCTCCGCCTTGGCTTCTCCCCTTCGGCGTACCTTTAAAACCAGTCCTTTACCCTTCCTGCTGTTCCCGCAGACCTGCCTTGCTTCCCCAGCTCTGCCCCAGCCTCTCTGCCTCTCGAGCAGGGGTGGTCCAAACACCGCTGTCTGCATCTCTCCCTTCCCTGGCTTGTGCCTTAGGCGTCCTTCCCGCTGTGCTCCCCAGAATCCGGGGAGTTTTGCTGTTGGATTTCTTGTGAACCGTTCCAGGGTGGGCACAATACATCCATCTACTTCTGCTGTTGTTTACTTCTCCTGTTGTTCACACGCGTAAACACGTTACATGGGTACATTCCACTGACATTTATATCATCCAAATGTTATCTGTCTCTTGAGCCGATTCCTAAAGGAGACAACAGATACGGGTCCTTTTGTGCGTTGGTTTTGCTAGACCAGAAGAGAGTTGTTATTCAGCACGCTCTTAAAAAAACAAAGCAACATGTGACTGTCTGTGTTAAATATACTGCGAGTAGCAAACACATGATCTAGTCGTTGCCACATATCCTCTGTTGCTTAACAGGGACACCTAAAAATCCTTACTGAAAAAAGGCTCAACAAAACACAGTTCCTGGAGTCTTGAGCCTAAAAGATTTTCAGTAGACTAATAAGTAAACTTTGGCAGAGAAAATCCTTGAGATTATTTTGTTTGGCTACCACCTATGTGGAACGATAAAAATTAAACATATCCCGAAATAAAAGGTCTTCAGCTGCAGAAAGAGACACAGTGGACTGACCAGCTTCCTCACGGTTCTGAGGGGCTCCCCAGCTCGCTAGCGAAAGCACCCCCACGTTCTGGCCTTTCATCCTGTTTATTAGCCGAGGCGTCAGTGCTAGTACTTGTGCGTGTCATACTGTAATGCCATGCTGGGGAGGATCGGCAGTCTCATATTTTACGTGCCTTTTATGTGAAACCGTTTGGTTTATTTGGGTTCTGTTCTCAATTATGCCGAGCAGGTTCCTGGGTAGAGCTCCACTTCAGCAGTAATGGAAACGGCGGTGGAAGCGCTGTCACCCCGATGAGCCAAGAGCAGGTACCTGCCTCTATTTCCATTCACAACGGTGACATGGAGAAAATACTTCTTGATGCGCAACACGAATCTGGAAGAAGCAGTTCAAGAGAAAGTTCGCATTGCGACAGGTAAACAAAATGCTTGATTGCAAGCAAAGCAAAGGTCACTATTACACAAAGCCCTTTTTATGCACAAGAGGCAAGGACAAATAAAGAAATGCTGACATACGTGCATGTGTATACATACGCACGTGCATATATACGCATGCAGAGAGGAAGAGGTACGAAAATTTCGTATTTAAATACCAGAGTAATGTGTGGGTAGAAATTTGTCCTGAAACCAGAAAGAAGTTATAGGGGAGAGGACTCCAGGAGAGTTCTCGCCTCTCATGAAGATGCCATCTTGGGCTTTTGGTGTATCCTGATAAAGTCGTCCAGCAGCAGCAGCTGAACTTCCCACGGCTGTGCTGCTTGTGTACCGGCAGCAGCCGCCTTCTAGTAAATAAAATACTCCGGAGCCGAGCACGGCTGCCATTCTACAGGATCAGTCCTTGTACAAGCAGCGTCAGTGCTGTTCTGAGGAGCGTACAGTGCTGCTAACACCGCTGCCTGGAACAGGAATGTCAGAGAAAGGGGATAAAAAGCAACTTGTGTTCTGTGATGAGGTTCGTCAGTTAATAGTCCTGAGGTAATTGCTGAAGAATTGTCCTGTCTCTAGTTTACAAAACATAACAGATTTCTAGGAGCATAACGCAACAGAACAACTTGCATCTGATGCAAATTGTCGGTCACTGTTATTAATTAATTCATTTATTATTTTTTTTTTATGGGCTGTGAAGTCTGCAGCCTAAAGATTATTTAAAAAAAAAAAAAAAAGAGACAGTGGGATACAGAACTTCCTAGCCTTGTCTGGCTACTTTGAATTCAAATGAAACCCCATTATTTATTCATCATTTGCTTCCCATTGTTATTGAGTAAGTAACAGGGGCCAAATCCTACAGCCTCACAGGCTCTGTGCAGCAAGCTTCTTGGCAGATTGTTAGAAAATCAAAGATTAATTGAATATGATGTCTGGATTGTATCGCCCATTGGCAGGTTAATCTCTTAAGTTATGGTCAGGGAGAACTGTGCTTCCTTGACTAGCTTTTAGTTCATACCATAAACGAGTCATAGAAAACTTAATGAGTGCTTTCTTACTTGCATTTCTGTTTATATCAGCCCTCCTCGTTCCCAGACGCCTCAGGACAGCCACAGAGCTTTGGAAATAGAGAGTCACAGCAGTGGAGAAAAGAACAGCTTTCAGGTAAAAACCTTATCTTGCTTTGGGAGAAAGAATTTCTTACTCTCATTATTTGAAAACCAGCATTAGGAAGTAAGAGGTGAAGCTGCCACTGTAGAGACCTAAATAACTTGGTAAATTAGAGTAATCTTTGTGGAATCAGGCTTTGTGCATTTGTATCTGACTTACATAGATTTTTTTTTTTTTTTTTTTTTAATCTGTAACCTGAGATTTTCAGGATTTAAGTGCCCCAATCTATTGTTTTTTAAAATGGCTGGGTTCTCAAATGCCTCTTGCCAGCCCCAAGCGGAAAAGGCGAACCTTCAGATCCTACAAGCAGTTTTTAGGAAAAAAGATAATCCAGACAATAACTGCTAGTCGAGATTTCAAGAGAACTGGAGTCAGCGCAGTGCTGAGCCTCCAACTTCTGGTGACCCTGAGTCCCGTTCTCTGTCATGGTTTCTTTCGTCCTGCGAAGTGGGCATTGTTGTTCCCTACTCAATAGGTCGATTGTGATGTAAATCTAACAGATTGTGAGGCAATGGGATTTTACCTTCAAATTTGTAGGAAAGGCATCAGTAGGGTGGGTGTATGTACGGCTATGAAGTCGAATATTGATGTTCTGTGGGCAGCTTACCCTGCAGAAGTTTCCTCTTCCCCCTTTGCCTGTCAGCTCGGTAGGTTTCATGCATCCCCCACAATGACATTTTCTTTAAATGCGCTACCACCGGTGCGTTACGAATTTAAAAAGTGAGTTTGACAGCAGCAAGAATTTCTAGAGCCACTTCAGCGTGGCAGCCAGTGACACGCGTTTTCAAAGCACTGCCATAGCAATACGATTCTATTTCAGTTTAACAACAAGTACTTCTGCGTGCTGCTTTGAAAAACTCCCCGCTATTTCTCATTTCATTATGTACATTTGTTTACGTACTGGCAAAGAAAATTAGTAAATACGTGTGAGAAAAGTATGGGGAAAAAGGATACTGTGTATTGACCATGTTCTGGCAATATATAGCTTATTGCGTGATGACAGGTGAAAATCTTAAGTCTTCACTGTAATTAGATACTGGCTTTGATTTGAAAAAAATCTACTTATAAAACATTTTGAGGAGTGAAGTGTTAAAAGTATTTTAAGTAAATTTCTCCTTCCAAAGGCTTGCTGTATTATCTTGGGTAAATCCCTCTCCCTGCGCTGTTTATGTACAGAGTTACTATTTTCTCATTAAATTGAAGTATATTCCATGCCTGTGACTAATTCTGACAGGGTCAGCAGCAATTAGAAGCTGAGGTTGTATTTCACTTGGGGGCTGTGCACAAAAAGAGATCACAAACGATAATAAACTGGCAAAGGTTACCAGCACTAACAGTTACTCGTGCTCCATTGTGCAATGATATTTCTTTAATTCTAGTAGGAACTCAGGACCCTTGCACTTTACTTAGAAAAAAAACCCCCAAACCAAACCACAACCCTGATTTTGTCCATCACTTACCTTTTCAATGCCTGTTGTTTGTCATCTGTAGCTGAGCGTTTGCTGGTTATTTATCACCTCGGGGTCTCCTCGATTTCCTTGGCTGGCTGTACTGGTCCATGGATTATCTTTTTCTACCCACTGTTATGAACTTTTTAAAACAAAGTCTCTGTGTTTGCTGTTTGTGCAGTATTTAACCTTGTGGGGTTTTGGCTTCATGCAGTTTGTAGATTATCCAGCTGTATCAATGATACATAGATTTAATCAGTTCTCAAAATGACATGAAATGCGCTTGGTCCCAGTGCCTCTTCCTTTATCTGAAACTCTCCCCATCATCTCTACCACTCCTACAGGGCTCCAGCTGAACGAATTACCAGCTTTAGGTTAGCTAAATACATTAGTGGAAATTCATTATTTTTATATATATTTCCAGAAAACCCTTCCTGTGTTTAAAGGTCACTATTTAGACTTTGAGAACAAATAACCAAAAGTTAGAAAACCCTCAGAATTAAAGTTGCCCGGACAGTTTTATTTCCATTCCTAAGTGCGTATGTGTGCATAGCTATAGAGCTATTTTAATTCTACCATCAGATGCTATTTTTATCACCAGACCTTGGCTCCATTTAATGCACATGTATTAAGCAAGAAACTATATTCTTACTCAGCGCTTATGCTGTGATTCCCTTGAGAACAAAGCCACTGTTTGTTTGGGTGGGTGCAGACAGACCTGGGCTCACGTCTCCTGTATCCCCCACACTGGCCCACACCCAGGGAGCTTCACGAGAGTAGGAGGAGCTTCACTTGGCTTCTGCTAGCTTGATCAAGGACCATCAGACAAGTACGACATCCCCCCAGTTCTGAATGCAGGCAAACAGTTTCTTCTGCCAAGTGTCGGTCAGATGTGGGAACTGGAGACATTTTCAGATCCCGTGTGCAGGGATTAAACACGGGGCTCTGGCATTTTATTCACAGGGTAGTCTTTACTTAAGCAAATATAGGATGTGGTCTTCTCCATCCATGTCCTGCTCTTAGGACAGATCTCCCTCCTCCCCTGCCTTTGTCTAGGATCTAAATACTTCAGCAGAGGCAATCCAGAGAGCTGACAGTGGGAAGAGAGGGGAGAGGTAGCCTGGCATACGGTCTCAGATGCAGAGGAGGAGTGTTTTTGCCGTACTAACGCCCTACCTGTCATAGTTCCAAGTGCTGTCTGATACGGGCTCTTTGTTTTAGTCTGAAGAAGATTTTCTTGAAAGGAGGAAAGAAGTAGAAAGGCTCCTGAAGAAGAATGCAGACTGGATATGGGATTGGTCCAGCAGGCCCGAGAACATCCCACCAAAGTGAGTGCTGTCAGTGTTTCGGGATGCACTCGGATGCAGCTTTTACTGCCACGAGTCTAAATATGAATCTGTTAATGCTGAGACCGTGTCTTCTTCCTCAAAACTAGGGAGTTCCTGTTCAAACATCCCAGGCGCACAGCTACTCTCAGCATGAGAAATACCAGTGTAATGAAGAAAGGGGGGATATTCTCAGCTGAGTTTTTGAAGGTTTTTCTTCCGTCTCTGCTGCTTTCTCATTTGCTGGCCATTGGACTAGGGTAAGTTTAAATTTAAGGTAAAAAAAATTTCTACTTTTGTTTGTTTTCTCTGAGGCCTAATTCTGACTCCCAATTCCCTCTTTGCCTAAAAGACGAGTAATACACTTTCCTCCGTAGATGGGGGACAGATAGTTATTTGGGAAGCGTTTTCTGCTTGCAGCATTGCTGAAAGCATCAACTTCTCCTTTTCTGCTCTTCTCACTAGTTGAGAATTTTTTCAAAATAACTTAGGAGCAGTGAAATTAGGAGTTACATGTGCACTGCAGTTACACTGACACAGTACTCAGTTCCCTTGGAGATATGACTTTTAATCTCACCACTCGTTGCAAAGGAGAAAGATACTATTTAATGTACTTTAAAATTCCACTCACACCTGGGAGGGAGGGGGATCCCCAAGCAAAACGGGAGTTGCTTTTTTTTAGATGATTTGGGGGTTAGATAATCCTTCAAAACCAGCTACGGGAGACAGACTGAAGGAAGAGGTTAAACGCCTTTTAGGCAGGATCCAGGCTTGCCTGCACCTAAGTGTGGCAGATTCCTGGATACCAGGAAAGAAAGCCGGGAACCCAGGCACGCCTGGCCCCTCTCCCATCGCGGTACGAGTTCCGGGGTTTTCCCCGTTTTCTGAGGAACCTGCCGTTAGCTCTGGTCCTGCTCCTTCCCTGCTCACTCCCTTGTGTAAATCCTGACCCTCGCCAAGGCTACGCAAGGTGAGGGCGAGGGGATGGGGAGGCTGCGGGGAAGAGGAGGAGATGGCACAGCCGCAGTGGCCGGATGGCGGGACGGCCCGAGTAGGCACCATTTTGGATGGATGAAGGCACAGGCTATCTTCCTGTGCAAAATCAAGGTCTCGGCCACGTAATACTGTAAAGGTAGCATGACACTAATTGAACTCCTTCCAAAATCAAAATGAGTAACTGTGCAAGATGGAATCAAAGCATACTGGAATTGTCCTTTCAAATACGCGCAAGTTTGGTGATGTAAGTACGTACCTTCCTCCTGGTCACTCCCACCACTGCTGCAAATTTGCATCATTCCCATTCCATAACGAGTAACAAAGTCGCGTCTCCAGAAAGCGCTTAATGTAGTATCAGTAAAATACTACACATCAAAATAATAATTTCTTTGAGTTACAAGAAGCGTGTGAAGAGAAGTCGCAGTGTAGGGCAGCTGTGCAAGCAAACCAGGCTGGGAAACGGGGACCAGAGAAATAGCAGGAGGTACAGGAAGATGATGGTGAAGTGAGAGGTTCAGGAATTTCAGAGGTGTTTAGCAAATGGAAAAACTTGAGATAACAAAAGGCAAAAGGTAATAAAGCATCTGACTTGAAGACCTCCTGCAGCAGCGCGTCCTTGCTCACCCCGTACTCACCTCCGACTCCCACGTTCCTGGCACCCGACGGCTCACAGGGAATTACTCAGCCTTAGGGCACGGGGGGCGGCACCGGGCGGGCACGAAGTCACTGGCAGCCGAACAGTTCCCTGGCGGTGGCTTGCTTTGCCCGCTTACTTACAGCTGGCACTGCTGGCTGCTCCTGCTGGAAACTGGTAACTGGTGACTGGCACTGCTGCTCCTGCTGGAAACTGGTAACTGGTGACTGGCACTGCTGCTCCTGCTGGAAACTGGTGACCTGCTGAGACAAGCATTCACCTCGCCTGCTGTGCCTGCTGGTTGAAACGCACCGCAGCGCTCGCTGACCCTGTGTTCTTGATCCTCAGGATCTACATTGGGAGGCGCCTCACGACCACGGCTTCGAGCAGCACGTTTTAAAGGCGCCGGCGATCTCCCGGCAAAGCAACGCAAATGAGCGCTCGCCTGGGGATGGAGGAGGTGAAGAGCAGGAAGGCCGGAGCCCGCGAGGGCTGCCTGACGGGTGTGTGCTTGTTCTGCCCGCGCTGTGCTCCTAGTTTAGTAAGAATGGGCAAAGAGACGCTCGAGCCGATACATCACACGCAGTCTGCCGGATCAATTCGTAGCGCTTGTTCCAGATGCGTTAACACCCGCTATACTGCTTTGTAGTGAAGTACCTTTGACAATTAAAAGAACTCGATGTTTAAAAGCAATCCTGGCTTTAATGCAGCAATGGTGATTGAGCTGGGTATTCATCTAAACTGCCCCATCTTTGTGCTTTGTCCCTGCGAATGTCCGTCACTGCTGCTGTAACCGAACGATGCGTGGTGCGTATACGGGATTCAGGGCAGCGGTTACCTCCCTCGAGGAGGTTTCTTCCTTAGGCAGATTTTGCTTGGCGCGCCCTCCCCTCCGTGCGAGCTGTGAAATGCTGAGATGCCAGAGGCCAGCTGTGGGAAATCAGCACGAGTGAAACCTCATTGGTTTTTACTGGTTCAGAGCGTGATGCACAACAGCCTGAATTAAAATTCGGACTCTAGTGCCTAATAAACAGCTTCTTTTGCAAAGATGCTTATTTAAGTCCCCAATTAACAGAAGTTCCTTCCGCTGTACCTACTTGCAGACTGTTGCTTCTCTGTCTTTTTATCTGTAAAATAATAAATCTGCATCTTCTGTTTGCCTCGTCCTTGCGTAGATTTAAAAGCGGGCTGCTTGCGTATTTGTTTTTACTAATGGAATGCTCTTTCATTCAGTGATTTTACCTTATTTAATGAGAAGACAATGAATGTTTGCCGAAATACCATGTTTTATATATTTAAATAAAAAGGTTCCTCGGGGCTTCGGAGTTTTCTCGTTCCTTTTTCTCGGATGACTGTTGAAAGCGGCTGACGAGGCCTTTGCCTTGCACAACGGTTTCACGCTGTTGACTTGCACAGCTGATGAGTAAGGGAGAAGTTTCTATAGGAACCAACTTCCTTGCTTATTCTTAAGCCCAAACGTGGCTGAGCTGGCGGGAGAAGTCACTCGGTAACCAGAAACTTGCAAAGGCGTCTTCTACTTTGTACCGGCCTCGACGTTTAAGGATAAATTTGCTTTCTGCTTTCTTTCTGTCCTTACTTGGCAGCGCTGACTTTTTCCTCCGTGCTTGAAGTGGAACCTGTAAAGCGTGGGCGCCTGGCGGGAGGGGGCAGTCTGTGTCTGGTGAAACGCACCCCGGGTTCGTTTGCCGTGGGAGTAAATCACTTGTTCTCCCTCTCAGGGATGTGATCACACACCTTTTACAGGAGGACCAGGCTCTGGGTGGGGTTTTTGTTGTATGGGCTATGGAAAGTGGATTTACTGAATTATTTTAATTTCTGAATAGTGTTTCCTATATGTGAAACCAGACAGGTTTTTTTAATCTGACTGCAGTTGGAGTGGAACCTCGGTGTTCCACCACACCAGCATTAAAGGCATTGGTAGGGGAATTACTCTTGGATCAACTTTTTTATTAATACCATTGCATCCAAATTTCAATAAAGGATTCCTTAGGAATACTGCTAGAACCGGGAACTGTTCTACACAGTTAAACCCTGTTATTTGCACATTTATCGCTCCCAGTGCCTTGACCCATGGCGTATCCATCACGACTGCCAAGAGAACATTGCTGATCTACGTTGCTACTTCAATTGGAAATGAGTGGGTTATGTTATAGCGGCCTGGGGGGGTTTTATCATCCCCCCATCAGCCCTGCCCTGGGCAGAGGCCCGCGGGTGGCACGGGGAGGGCTGTGTCAGCCTTCAGCACCCACCTGGGGGGCATCGCCCCCTCCAGGTGCAACCCTCATCCCAAAGCGGTTGTGGTCGAACAGGAACAGCCCCTGTGAGAGGGGAACGGGGAAGGAGGGCGGCAGAAAAGTCATCTCAGGCTCTCATTCCGCAAACATACGCAGACGGTCAACTCTTTTTCTTTTTTTGGCTCAAGCACAATGGACCAGGCTTTTAGAGGTAGCTACATTTCATTCTTATTCATAATTTACATTGTTTTTAATTAGAATGACACGCGTCGTTATGTCTGAGGAGCCGAGCCCATGTCCTTGATTGTGCCATGGGCGAGTGTAGTTTCAGAGCTTTTCGGTGCACGCGTGCTGTGCCAAGGCTCTCGAGCAGAAACACCGCATCCATTTTTCAGTCAGTGCAGAAAAGTGACGGTAATAAATACAGGTGCTTGGTCTGTGCTCACCCTTTCATCCAGAGCGCAGCAGCAGCAGGGGGAACTCGGGGACCCTAACACCTGAACCCACCATCAGATGGGCGACCTTTGAACCAAGCTTTGTGTTTATAGCAGCAAATCCTTCAACTGCCCTGATCCAAGCTGAAGCACTGTACACCTCGTTACTGCTTCTAATGTGAGTGGAAGAAGCACAGGCAGTTAAACCAAACAAAACCCAACAAAAACCCAACTCGTCCTCATGGTGCCATTAAAGTAGCAAAATATTCAACATGGTTATTGAATTCTTGCTCAAGGCATTCGTACCGGGCTACATCAGGTGTCTGCAGCCAAACGTTGGCCTTTTGCCCTTGCCTTCTCAACACGCATTTCTGTAACGGATGCCGCGTGCAAATGTCACCGTTACCAACTTTTTAAAAGCAGCTTTAAAGTGCACAGGCTCCTCTAAAGCTGTGGAGCCAGGGGACAAGGAGTCCGAAAGAAACATAAATGCTAAAAGAAATGGCCTAGAACTGCCTTAACGTGCTAGAATTGACAAAATTCGCGCTGAGGGCTTGAAGCCCTTTGATCCTCACACTTCACACCGGAGAAAATGGAAAATTCAATTTTGCAGCTGAACAGATTTTCTTAACACACACCCCCCCCCCCCCCCCCCCCCGGAGCACAGACAAGCGGCGTGGCACACTTCAGTCCAGGGAACTTTGTTTCTTTAGAGACGAGCGTGGGGACGACTCAGAACTCCTTCCACAAACCTCGTTCCCAGCTGGGCCTCCAGCTGTGGAGGGTCCCCTCCGCTGGGGCCACCCCAGGAAGGACAGACGGGAGGACGCCAGCCGCCGGCACGGGTCGGCAGCCCGGGCCCCGCACAGCGCCGCTCCACGGGCACCAGCGCCGCACCCTGCACCAGCAGGGGCTGGGAACCGGCCCGGTGGGGCACGGTGCACAGGCGCCCTTGGGAAGCCGGTGCTGGAGCGCGCGGCTTTTGGAGCCTCGGCTCGCCTGAGCTTTCAGAGGCAGAGAAGCCCCATCAGCCCCCAGCGCCGGGGCAGCCACTGAGCCACTTCCCCAGCTCCCCGGGCACCGGCTTGGCTGCGCCTGGTGCCCTGCGCTGGAGCCACCCCGGCCACCGCCGGCCCTGGGAAGGGGGCAGAGGGGGGACCTCACCATGGAAAGACGGATCACGCAAGAGAGAGGTCGGGAGGGTGAAATATTCCTGCAGCACGCGGATGCTGCCGGGGTGGTGCAGAGCTCTAGCTGGAGCGCAGGCTTGTGGGAGGCAGCCAGGCCTGCTCAAAGCCGGGCTTGGCAGGGCCTGGTTTATTAGTGCTTTCAGCCTCGGCAGGCTCACACTGGAGGCAGCCGGCGCAGGGCACACCGAAGGTTTGTGCTCTTTTACGCAAGGAATACAGTGAAACTGCAGTATTAAAAACTTACCAAATATTCAAAGGAAGTCGGAAAAAAATTGTTAGGGATGCCGGCATGTTCTAAGGTCCCACGTGAGCTGGCACTGAAGGCTCCCAAGCCACGTGCCAGATGCCTGTTCTTGCTCTAAAAAGCAGCAATTGGTTCCTTGCAGGCTTGGAAGTATTTTCTCTGCCCGGGTTTACAGCTTTGCACTGCAGCGTGCTTTGCTTTACAGGGGAAGGAATCCTCAGCAGCAACGAGCAGAGTCCGAGGCCGAGCTGCCGGCTCCGGGGCGCCCGGGGTGCGTTGCCCGCGCTGCTCACAGCCGCAGAGGACGCACGAGGGCCACCCTTGGGAGCCCGTAAAGAGCTGAGCTGTAAGACCGAAGCTTTCAAGGGTGCTGCAGCGGGGGGGACTTGCTGCAGACCCGGTTTCTGTTCAGCCGCACCACGGAGGGCCTTCGCCTGCTTCCCCGTGAGACGCTCAGCCAAACGCAGACGCGCGTCTGCTCAAACGCTCCGGTGAAATTCATGCTCGTCGAGGCTCAGGGTAGCTTCGTGGCACCCGTTCTGTAAGCGCCACAGGAGTCTGGCTCGAACTTGGTGTTTCTGTCAAATTGAGTCAAACAGGACGGCGACGGCTCAGACACCAGGTAACCGTCACTCGGACCAGGGAAGAGCCAGGCTGGCTCCTCTTACCCAGCCTGACCAGCACGGGGCTCCATTCTGCCTGTTAAAAACCCTGGATGCAAAGAACAGGACGACCACCACCCCAGTACTTCATCTGCAGTTGATGAACAAATTTGCATCGCACTGAGGAGTCCGACGACGCCCGGCCTTTCCCCCTCGCCCCTCCGGCGTAAGCCCCTTGCTGGCCCCCGCCCTGCCCGCGAGGGGCAGGATCCGGCAGCAGCCCTCTCGCCGCGCCCTCTCGCCGCATTTTAACTCCCCAAGCGTTCAGCTGGAGCAGGCGTCGCGAGTTCGGGCAGCGGGGGCTCCTGCTCTCAGCGCCGCTGGGCACCCGGCGGCTGCTGGGCTACGAATTCCTGCTCACAGGGCGATGCTTGCGACTCTGCCCAGGTCCCGTCCACAGGGATGGGGCATCGCCCCCCAACCCAAACAGCGGCCTCCAGAGAGCTGCTGCCAGAGCCAAACAGCCAGGAGATGGAAACCCTTCAAGAGGGGAAAAAAACCCCCAACCCACCTACACTCGGTTTTGTTTGGCGATGCAGGGGTAACCATGGGCATTGGAAAACACCGCTCGCCCCCCTCCTGTAAGTCCAGGACAGGGCCGTTCCCTGGGAAAGCCCTTGCACGCCTTCCCACCAGGCTGGAAGGTTGCTTCGGTTCTAGGTACGGCCTCTGGGCAGGGTACAGCACAAGCAGCTTTGGTTAAAAGCTTGACAGAAACAGCTCCTCTGAGTTCTGAGCCCAAAAAATAGCGTTCTAGCACCCAACAGGGGCAACACCAGGTCAGTCCGAAGGGCGGCGTCTCCCAGGAGAGGTCGCAGGGGCGCAGCAGGGTGCCCTGCGCAGCCCACGCCCCCAGCACCCCAATGCCCCAGCTCGGCCAGGGCCGGCAACCGCGCATCCCGCGGCCGCTCCTCGCCTGCCCACGTCCCCTCCCAGCCCTCTCCCCGTTTCCCTTCCCTGGGGAACCAGCAGCACACACTAAGCGCCCGCGCTCTTTGGAAGCACACTGCGTTTCATCAGGTTGTACAACACGTTTCAGCCGCCCGCCTGGCGCAGCGCCCCCCGCCACCCCCGCCCCCGCCCCTGCCCCTGCACCTCCGGCCACCAAAGGAGCACGGCCACTGGCCACCGAAGGAGCACAGCCACTGGCCGCTGGCCCAGGGGCTGGAGCTGATCCCTGGACCTCACTTCCAGGTTTCCAGAAACTGCTGTGCGTCCACACGGAACCCCCCGGGGCTGTTTTTACCCCTGCCCCCCCCCCCCCCGCCCCCCTGCCTCTTTCTCCGCCTCAGCAACGTGTTTTTTCCTGGAGCCACTTCCACGGGAAGCCCAGTTCTCTCAGTCTGGGTATCTGTGGTCCATGTAGAATCACAACGGAATTCAGCGTTTAACCTTAAATCCCATTCCTGCACTTGCCAAACCCATCCCCGGGAGGAAGCGCAGGTTCACCTTCTCCCACCACCCTTTCACCAGGTAGCCGGTGACTACCGTTACCACAGACGCCCACGCTCTGCTCGCCAAAGGGCAACTACGCTGACGACTTACACCACGCGCACGAGCCTGCGAAGCGCGGCTGCATACAAAGCCCCCCTCGGGCTCCCAGCAGCTGCCTTCGGTAGGTGACGTTCCCTCAAGCCCCAGCTAAGGGCGCTCGGGACGCGTCCTTGCTCAAAACGAGTTTCGGGCCCCTTACCTCAGCTCTAGCAGAGACAACTGCTGCTCTTCCAGCTGCCTCCTGGGCACGAAGGGGGCCTGCAGCCAGCTCACCCTTGGGCAACGCCCGCGGAAGGGCGGCTCCGCGCGTTGGGCGCAGCCCACGGCCCGTCCGGACGCGCGCCTGGCAGCCAAGCGCCGATCCCTACCACCCGACCAGAGGCTCCGGCTCCTGGAGGTGAACCCTTCGGGGAATTCTAATGCTCTTGGGCCGGTCCCAGAAGTCAAGGGTGGTTTTGGGCAAGTATCTGAAAAAACAGTAATTTTAATCAAACGGGCAGTACAACCTGGTTTTCGATAAAATGAAGTGATAAAAGTGTCATTAGTCATCAAAAACTATTTAATTGAAAGTGGTACAAGCAAATCATGTTTCATATAATAGAAGATTTCATCATATCCTTTTTCTTTTTACTCATATTCCACTTACATCTGCTGAAAAAATAGATCAAAAATAGACAGCACTAATAGATTCACTGCGTATGAACAGGCAGCTCTGAGTGAGAGGTACGACCATTCGGAAACCAACCGCTTAAAACGGAAACACAAGCAATCTTCAGGCGGGCTCATTTCGCCCATCGCCTCACAAACGGAAGAAAACGTTGTCAAAATACACAGAGCAAGTCCAGGTAAACATTTAAAATTTATTAAACTTTTTGGTCAAAATAAATGAACAAGTATGTACAACCCCACCGCACCCGCTCTGCTCGGTATCTGAGGAACAAGGTCAAATCTAACGCGTTCGTGACCCGGGAGTTCCGCGTTTCAAGATTTTTCAGATAGTGTCACAACCAATATACAGGATAAGGTTTGGGGTGGTTTTTTTGTTTTTTCATTTAAGCGTTATTTGTAGAACCTCCGGGTTAGTTGTACTTACTAGCTTACTGTGGGCACGAGTGGCACTCTACGGACATGAATCGGGAGGGTAAGGCCGGAGACGTTTCGCTCTTGCGTACGCGGAGCCGAGTCCGCAATCGTAACACACCTTCATTTTAAGAAAACGGGAGCGTAAACCACACTGCTGTTATTTCCTCTGGGAAGCTCGAGGGATCTCGTTTTTCAGAAAGGATTTCTGATTTGCAGGCACATTTCACAGAGCGTGGCCTCTAGCTCCTCCGTGCCACTACAACGTGCTGCAACGGCTTCGGGACGGCTTTGCACCCCGGCTAGCCGAGGGCGAGGAGAGGGCTGATGCGTTTTAGGCCTCTTTGGAGGAGAAAGAAAAAAAAAAAGAAAAAAAAAAAAAAGTACCTAAGGCTTAAAAAAACGTTAGCAAGAACGGAGTTAGAGCCACCGCAGTTACCGCCAGCTCGTAGCCTCACTGTGTCCTGACACCTCGGCGTTGATGTGGCAGCGTGCTAGAAGGTGTTAAGCTGCGCTGCTGCTTGGCATAATCAAGATTTTTGTTATTTTTTTTTTGCTGGCTTGACCTGCAATGTGGAATACAATATATAACGCCGAATATTTAAAATAAACTATCTTCATGACAAATACTAAAAAGGTTAAAAAACCATAATGCACGTCAGGTATGTCTCTATCGAACGTTGAGAGGCATCAGAAAAAGGGAGCTTTTCTCTTCAAAGGAGAAGAATTTGTTAAACGTTTTGTTTTCCCTTCTGTGCGAGGTGGTCGCTTTCTGTTAAGGCTGTGGACGTGTCTATGCTAACCTTTTCCATCTCCTGCTGGGCACACAGACAGCATTTGACAAGAAAACCAGTGCAACTTAAACTAACCAACAATTTCATGGAAACTCTCAATTTAGAATTCGAAATACTACACAAAAAAAGTCTGTATTAGTCTGCCAAAAATCAGTGTTTTGGGGCAAACCTTGTCCGATCTGCCCATCAGAATTATTTTGCACAATCTCAGTACATGCAATTAAAAAAAAAAAAAAAAGACTGAATACATACCTTCAGATTTAAAAACACTTTTTATAGCTTGTTATTTTATTAAGTGGTTTACACCAGAAGGTGTGGTTATAGATACAGTTGGTGAGTAAATATTCATGGAAACCTGTCTACGAACCCAACTCAAGACCTACCTAAGTGCTCAAAGGTAAAAACACCTAAGCCTAGATACAGGCCAGAGGAGGAATGTTTACAGGCGTTAAGCACAATATATGTTTTGAAAGGCCCAAATATTACAGCAGAGAAAGAGCGCGAGAGATAGAAATTACATTTTTATGACAATTTTTTCTTCTTGGGTGTTAAATTTTTGGTCTATAAACTGGAAAGGAAGGCTCAGACTTAAATAAATACATTTGTGTTGAGTATTGGCCTTACCGAGCACTGTCCATCGATTCTGCCTCTAGAGGGTGTCTCCCAGAAAACCGCGACCGACGCTCCCTACCCCCACCGAAGGCAGAACTACACCATGAACTCAAACCCCAGGCCAGATCCTCTCCTTTATCTAAAGGGAAGTAAGTGCATCAATGTTCTTCACTGGTAGGACAACAAGGCCTTCTCATTTACAGATAAACAACTGAGCTTAACTATGCAAGATGACGAGACTGTCCTCAGGTAAGTCATCTTTAGTTAATTTTGTCCTGGAATATATACAAATTATTGGTGGCAGCTACAGCAATGATGTTCTCCATGGGATGCCACGCTGTATGAAGAATCTTCTTGTTGAAGTCCAGACTGTCAACGCTTATTTCATCCTTCTTTCTTTTACCACCTGTACACACTTTACGCGGCTTCAAGATGGCACGAGGTTTGCTGCTCTCCCTGGATGCTTCTAGGGTGATATCCCGTCGTGTGTTTCGGTCAAACATTCTAAAGAAATTGTTGTAAGATCCAGTCATGATAGCACTGTTGAGAAGCAGAAGAAAGGCAACGCTTAATGGGTTTCCAGAAAGAGTATTCAACTGCCATCTTCTCTCTCTTACACACAAAGCGACAAAGTTCACGGCCAGTACGTGGCGTTACCCTCCTCTCCTCTCCGATGAATACCTTTGCTCAGTTCCATGTCTGGACTTCAGCACTGCTTCCACTCCACCACTTTCTCCTCCAGGTCTTCCCCTGGTCCCCCCCCTCCCGCCACTGGCACTCAGCAGTAGCCTTGCATTTTAAATTCCTCTTAAAGTGAGCAAGCGGGTTTTCCCCTCGCTACTCTATCCCTTCATCCCGTGGCAACAGAAGCCACGGTGGAAGCAAAGGCACTGCAAACTGCTTCACTTCAGCAGACTATCACAAACAAAAGCGCCTTCCTTGCCACCGTGGACATGCTGACAATGAGCACGCCAATGGATTAATTATGAAAAATTGTCTTGAATCAGTAAAAGAAACCCCTTGTGTGAATGCCTGACGCAGCCCTGCAGAAACAATTCCGAGTTTCTGTACAGTATCAGGTTGGCTTTTCACAGAATCCCAGAATGGCAGGGGTTGGAAGGGACCTTGGGAGATCATCTAGTCCCACCCGCCGGGTAAAGCAGGCAGAAGAAGAAGGCAGAAGAAAATTCGCCTCTGAAAATGCTTTTGTATCTCTAACTTCCAGTGAACAGCTTGTTTGCAGCTATCACAAAAAACATGCTTGACGCTGAGGCCGAGTTGTTTGTTATTTTCTGTATTGAACACTTATCTCTACCACTTGAAACTGGAAAAGCCATTTCCCACGTGGCAGAAGTCCCAGAGATTGTCAAAATCGCAACCACCTCAGCCTCGTCACCTCATTTGCTGATACACACTGTCTCTGTGGCATTGAAAAGTTAATGGCTGGGAGGAGAGTGAGATGCTATTACCACGACATGAACCACTCAGACTGCACTAGGGAATGCACCGAGCAGAATATTTTTTCCTTTTTCAAAGGGAGGTGAGCACCACAACTTCTACGACTACTTATGTTTATATATTACAATGAGATGACCTTGCTCTGACTTTTCCCCCCCCCCCTCCAAAAAAAGATTGACAGGAGTTGCTTAAAAAAACCCCATAGAAATAAGGCTCAGTTCCCTGGCGTTTTAGCTTAGTGAAAAACACACACCACTTATTTTATGCATTTTGTGTTAGATATTGGAAATACTGCTAGGAATTTTGGTTTTTTTGTAAAGTGATTGATAGGGTACGATTTCTCCCCTCAGTAACTCAAAGCCACTTGCAGCCTTGGCCACGTGCAACCTGCTATTTAGAGTAACCAGTTTTCTTTAATACAGTTTACTTCAATTAGTCGGTAAGTGGTGTGTAGCAGTACGTGCAATCTCGGCCATCACGGCAGCAGCAAGGCAGGCAGGTTTCACTTTCTTTGCTGACTCCTGTGCACAGGGTACGCGATTTGGCTTCCCCGATCACTGTCCCCATCTAAGCTATGCGGTGGTTCCTCAGTATTTGATAAGGTTTAGGCCAAAGCTTGTTTCACAGGCTGCTCCTGTGAACGGCAAAAACGGATCCCTTTCCGCTGAACAGCTTGTAAGCATTTGGTAGCAGACAAGTCACTGTTTTGGGTATTTCAGGTATACTCATAAAACTCGTTCCAAAAAAAAAAAAAAAAAAAAAAAAGAATAATCCCCGAGGCAAGCCAACACAAAGCATCCAGATAAAAGATCCAGATCTGCCACAGTCTTATCCATGGGTTCAGAAGGCATTTTCACAGGTAGCCAACATTGCCACAGCTCGCGGCAGGAAACACACGCCGTGTGCACCAGCACGGTGGCTCTGCCATCCGAGCAGAACGCCTCCGCTACTTGCAGACATGCATTGCCACTATTTGCAGCAAGTATGAGTAATTATCTAACGCAGTTTTATCTGCCTTAGCCTACAGAAAACACGGAAAGAAGATTCAACTTGGAAGACACCGAACGCACATTCCTGTACACACTTAAAGAATGAACCCGAGTCACATTTTTGTGGCTTGAAAAGTCTTGACGATACAGAACTTCAGCAATAACTCATATTAGAAGCAGACTGACACACAGAAGTTTATTCCACTTCTGCAACTGGAGGGTAAAGGACTGAAGAATGAAGTCCTTTTGCAAAAACCCCAGTTGATTTGAATGTAACTAATCACATCCTTAAAGTACCGCTATGGCCTTCAGGACTGAAAACTAACATTCCTAATGCTGAGGGAAAAACAAAAGACCAGAACAAAACCCCCAACTTACCTATCAGAACCATTCCAGCAGCATTCAAATTTGTCGAAGATGCAGTCGTTTTCATAAAGGGAACAAAGCTTGCTTCGAAGGTACTCATGAACCTTTTTGGAACATTTAAATGGGTATTAGATATAAAGAAATAGAAGAAAAGGGAAAGGAAGGGATTCTTAAGAGAACTTGAACACCATACTTGATATGTCTCTACAGGCCTGTTTTCCATATTGAGATCCCACACTTTAACAGAAAGGTAGTCTCTTGTCATCATGTATCGACCGCTGTGACTGAATTTTACATCAGATATCGATGATATTATTTCTGAAAAAAATGATCTGCTGCTAGGATCCTCAGGTTCTTCAAAAACTGTAGGCAGAAGACACAATTACAAATGAAACCAACACCAAGTTTTACAGCTTTGAACGTTTTTCAGTACTTGGAAAATTTTAAATCAATATTCTAGTTTCTTTTTAAAGAAAGTTGCTGTTAAATACTTTTTGGAACTAATCTCTTTAGAAATAATTCTTTTAAGCAATGTCATGCTCCTAGCCATCAGATTGCTAGATGCCCATCTCCAACATTCTCAACTGGAGCACAGCATCAGCAAACTACAATCTGGGGATTGAATCAGAGTAAAAAAGTTAAAAAAAACAGCACATGGGTACAGTGAACTCTACAACTGTCTACAAATGGTGTCGAACAAGAGCAAGTGGAAACACCAGCATCCCAAATGCAGTACCTTAATGCATGACCCACACTGTGCAACGTACTTTTCTTTAGATCTGAACAAGTTGCACAACACAACCTAGTGAAATAAAGTATTAGTACCTACACTTAAGATGCAATTTGTATGGTTTTAGAAAGCAGATACAGAAATACATTATTTATATTGAAGAGTCAATCTCGGAAGTCAAAGTTTCACAACACAAACTCCCCAGAACTATTTATTTCATTTTTGAATAGACCCGTTTTAACAGGATGTTATTCAGTGACAAGCAGTTAAGAAATAAAGTGCTTCTAAGCAATATAAAGCAGCACTAAGTCAAACAGATGAAGTGGCCTAGCATTCTACATTTCCCATTGCACAAATACTTCCTTCCGACAAGGAAACCTTATCTGCACTATAGAAAGCTTACCTGCAAATATCAGTATGGTAGGTCACCCCACGGGACTAGCAATGCTAATGAACCACAACTATTACAGCAGCAAACAAGAAACAAGAGGCTGCGTGCAAGGCGTGGGCAGTTATCCTTACGACTTCAGCGGAAGAGCCTTCCTCACCCACAGAAGTTTACGTGGCTCAGCAGACTAAAGCGCATTCACCTTTCACTCCTGGAAACTCACTTCAAACACAGCGCGTATTCTTACGAATTAATTCTAACCTAGGAGCTGCGAATGGTCACAAAGTAAATGGATGCTGGCAGCATCAGCCCAGTTTCTAATGCACAAAGGTGAATAAACTGCCCTGAACTGGCATTTGATAAGCAGATACCTTTGAGAAGCACCAAGACTGAGTCTGGACAGAAGACAGGTCTCACTGGTGCCAAAAGCACTTGTTCCCATCAGTTTATGATGCATAAATGGGTAAACAGGAGCAGAGTCAGATCGTCAATTGTCTCATGCTACACTTCTGCTTGTTGATGGCCTAGAACAAGACAATTAAAATGTTCCATTCTACAAAACTACCACCCCTTACCTTGTATGCTCTTTACCAATAAGCAGAACTCGGTATGTTTATTTATAAGCAGAACACCTATACACTCTATCTTGCATGAAAACAAAGCAAGAAACCCATGAGCCAGAGACGCATCCTGACTTACATTTTGAATGCCTATCACAGAGGGCTGAGGAACGCATGTCACAGAGTCGAATAGTTCCCTTGCTACTACTGTAGACGAACACGTTACAGTGATGAGGGTGGAACTCTGCAGCAGTAATCACTTCTGTCAGCTCCTCCATGTTAGCAGGCTTAATATCTACAATATCTGGGCAGGTTTTTGTAAAGACATGTAACATTTCACATTCAAATAGCTTCTAGCAGATAATTATTAAAAAAAAAATAAATGTTAGAAGTACAATGTAGAAAACCAGGGCAAGATCTTAATTTCCACCGTGTGCAATCTACACAAAGTAAAGTGACCTGAGTAGATGTAAAAATAAATAAATACAACCTAGATTTTACAAATAAACTTTAACAGATGCTGGAGATAATTTCAGACTCTTCTCAAGCCTCCTCCTCAATGCTTCCTATTGAACACTGAATATACCTCAGCTATTTACCTAAAGCTTAAAAACCCCCTTGCATATGACCTATTTAGTATTTAGTGTTTCTAAATCTTTTGTTTTACTGCAGGTTTGTCGGTGTAGGCCATACTATTAGTTTTGGATACACAGACTTGCAAAGAGATTTGAAAATTATTTCTGCAGTTAATGATATCATTTGACATGGAAAAAAAAAATTAAATTTCGTTAAGAGAAGTGTCACCTTGCTAAGAGACCTTAAACTCTGGAAAGAAGTATCTGCAGTAACAAAGGATCTACTTTTCAAATCTTTCAACTCCTATTTAAATTGACCGAACTCCACAAATAAAGGATGCTCCCCAAATTCCTCAGTTTCTCTTTAGAAATCAAACTATCTGTATTTCTACTGGCAGTTTTCCACTGAAAGAACGCTTGCGCTCAAGAATGAATGAAAGCACCCTAAGGCCTGCTTTCAATGTATTAAACGTCCAGATTTTAAAATCATGTATTTTAATCCCTAGATTCAAACACCTACTCTAATTAGTAAAATTGAACTGATTCTCTTAAACATACACAACTTAGATGTGCCCCAGTGCTCACAGAGAACAAAAAAAGGATACTAAAACTTCTATCTGTGATTTCTAAGTGCCATAGGTTAATTCTTAGGTCATCTGCAGAAAGGTATGTTTCATGATCACTATTTACTGAAATAGAGTTTATGTGATAAGTGTGTGCATTCGCAAATATCCTTCTGGGACTTGCTTCTACCATTAGGTCCATGGGTTTCAATATTGGCACCTGAAACATGAAAAAGAACAGTCAATTATTGGCATAAAACTGATTTCTGATTCAGGAGATATTAATTTGTTGCACGCCACGGATTTGTGTTTTGATTTAGTGATTAAAACACTTTTCAAATCCAAAGAGCAAGAACAGTAATAAAATAGCCTATGAATGCTGGCTTTGCATACTACCAACACAAACCCTAACTGACCTCTGCAGAAGTTACCTGTCAAATACAGCAGCTTTGGACCTCATCCAACAGGAAAAGGGTACATGTTTGTAATGGTATTAGAAGATGATGTTAATTTGAAACAAGCACTTAAAAACACCCCCCACATCTTAGAGGGGTGCTTGTGAAATTGGAAAGAACAGTTTGCAAAGAAAAGCCCCGATGTGTTCACTGAACGGTCAGTACAATTTTAGGAACACATGGATGCCCTATTTCCACACCCAGCTGATCTAAAGGCTGACATGGTTTGTCAGGGTCAGGAGGATTAAACTTCCCTCCAGCTCCTCACTGACCAGCGGGTGAGTAGTTTAAGGTTGCTCAAGGACGTCCTACGCTGTTCCAGTACGTACAATTCAACGGAACACTAACTTACATCATCTAACCAAGAAAAAAGTTACGACAGTGTCTAAGACAACCTGTCTTCCTGGAAGAAGAAACAAATTAATTCAAGAGCTCTGTAATTGCTTTCACCATGTTTGTGTCTCACAGTCTGTTTACATCAAACTGTAATGATTAAAATTAATCCATTACTTTTATGATTAAAATTAATCCATTATGTTTATTAGGCAATTTTCCTGTCTCACCGTATGAGTGTTCCTAGCCTGGTTGTGAAATCAAAAATGCATTAATGGGAATGATCAGGAATGGTACTGAGAAATGCCACAGTCTTTACGCAAAGGATGCAGTTCTGAAGTGCTGCTTCTCCTCTGTGTCTACTTCTTAACAAACAAATGGGGATTATAGGTCTGTAACAAAATATGCAAACAAAGCCCATAAAATCCCAAGGCACATATACTCTAGATCTCTAAAACCTGATCATTTTAACATATGGTGGTAACTCTAGGCAAAGGTTTTTCCTCTTCTGCCACTTGTTGCTCAGACTTGGTTCATCCCATCATCTCTTCCTGCAAGGTGCAGTGCCTGGCAAGGTCCTGCAGCTCAGCCCAACCTCCCTTTCCCAGAAAAGCAGCAAATTTAGAAGATGAACTTTTAAGACAGAGGTTCTTGCTTTTTCTTGCTTCCCCCCGTTCAGCTGGACAATTCCTAAATATATTACGGTGTAATATTTTTACAGGTAGATGCTAACGTACTCCTTCAGGGATGCGGCCAGTACCTCGTAAAACCGTTGGGCCATATACTGGAGTCTCTGTGTTCCCAGGTGGGGAGTCTGCTCCTACATAAGGGCAAGGCTGTAGAACCCCAAATTTCATCTGTACCTACTTCCAGCCACTGGGCTAAGGCATTGTATCATAATTCATTTTCTTGGGTTTAGATATTTTCATTAGAATACTCAATCAGATCTTGGCTCCCACATGCTAAGCAGAAAGACACTTTCCAGAGGAAGCGGCTATCCTTTCCCAACGCGATTATCCATTATGCTTACATATACGTCAGTTCAATATTCAATTTGAGCAAAAGCAAGGCAAATCCCCCCCAACAAAGCCACATAACTGTATAGTCCCTACGAGTGTCAGGAGTGGCACTGGCTTTGAAAGTAGCGAAAGCCTCAGTTCAACTCCTATTTACAGCACAAGAAAAACCCCAACCCCACATGCTTTCATTTCCTGAGCTCCTGCTCTAAACGACCCCGAGTCTGGAGCACCAACCCTACCACTGCACCACTATGCAAGTGGAAAAATGGCAAGTCTATTCAAGTACACACCAGGTTTTCCCAGTGCTCAGCATTTGCCTCTAACAGAAACGCCTGGTACCTAACCACAGAATACCCAGCACCCTGTTTAAATTTTTGAGTCTTGTTCTTGGAAAAAAAAAAACCAAGTTCAGTCTGAGCAATATTGAGGAAAAAAAAAAAATTATCAGTATGATCATAGCCCAATTCTTCTCAATTTCCCAGTGGCAGGTGCTTTAAGCCAAACAGAAGGACCCTACCTGCCCGTTCTGCGGAACAGCACCCCGGGAGGATGTAGAGGTTCACTAGGGCACCTCCTCCTCCTCCTCGCCAGCCAGGGGCACAGACACCACAGCACCAGCCTCTACTGACGAGGTGCGGCCAGGAGAAGTAGTTACGGGTCTTTTAAATAAGAGTGTCCCCTGCACTGTTCTACGCAGTGCACCACAGCATCAGACTGTTTTAAGAACACAGCAGGAGTCATCCATGCTTTCTGTGAACGGAGTACAGAGCAGTGTGGCCCCAGACAGATACTCCAAAATGCTGGGTTTTCAGGCTTGTATAACAACATTTTGTTACCTTTTAATGCTGTCAATAAACAAGTCTATCTTCTTCTACAATTTGAATAGACTGAGGTGGATGAAGGCTATCTCTAACAAAATACTTTAATTTTAAAAAAGTTAAATACGCTAAGATGTTCCAAGACAAAACCCCAACTAACTATTGGGAAGCTAATAATATAACTTTATAATAATGGAATTTTGCCTGAAGTTTTCCAGAGGAACCTAATTTAATAGTTATATATGCATAATGAAATGTCTCCATTTTTAGTAAAAGTTTTCAGTGACCCTGACCAAAGCAGCATTTTTACTCTACACATTTCAGTTGACAACTTTGGTGACAGAAAGGCAGAGAAGTACATGCAAAAACATATTTGAAGTCAAAGAGCAGAAACATACCCGTAGTGCTGTGATTCTGAAAGGATCCCTAAGTCTTCCATCTTCATCTTTTAAATTATAACCTTCGGCTCTTTTATCCCTTTCACTTATTTTCCATAATTTAATAGTTTTATCTAAAATCAACAAAAATTCACATGCTTGAGAATGAATTAAATTCAAAATAAAATCACTAAGTAATGGAGTCAGCAGAGTGGATATTATTTATCTCTCTGGGTTTCCTCTGCTTGCAACAGAAAGGCCCCTGCTGGAGCCCTTTAGACAACAGTGTCACATGGAGCGTACTTGACGTGCTTTGCCTTCAGCTGTATTGCTTAGGAAGAACCAATACATGGAAAAACCCACGCACCTGGAGGGTGCGGATGGGAAATGGACAAAAATAGCAGTCAACGGAGAGGGAAAAAAGATGGATTCCATTTTAACTCCAATGTAACGTTCAGTTTGAATAAAATACAAGTTTCTGCCTGAACAATAAAGCCCTAGGCCTACCATTCACCAGAATCACCCTTCCCAAGGTAAATTCACACACAAAATACCAAAGTTCACCAGTAAGCCCTGTATGACTATCTAAACTATTTTTAACAGATAAATGCAAGGGGGCCAAAAAAACCCCCACCAACCCATGAATTACTTACACTAACTACCTTAAGGAAAACCAAGTTTTTCCCAGGTGTCTGCTAAGAGAGAGAAGCAAAGGCAGTAAGCGAGAATGGGACTTGCCCCATTATTTTAGGGTTCCATGTCCAAAGGCACGTACTTCCCAGGTCCTACTGGGGGAGTCCTTCCAAGCACAGACAGTAAGCATAGACCAAGAATGAGCTCCTTAGCTAACTGGAAACAAACCTCTCCTCCCCAGACTACTGCAGATCTTCAAAGCATTTAAGATGACACAGTTTAAAGACTGCTTTAAGTTTAGTAAGACTTCTATCACAGTACAATTATTTGAATTTCAAAGTCCAGTAGACAGGAGTCATTCCCACTTTTAGAATTTCATATAGCAGGTAGGACATCAGCCCTTACACAAAGTCATTTAAACACAAGGCAGAAAGTCACCCAATCTGTTAGGAACAAGCCTATTCCTCTGACAACACGAGCAAGTTCTTCCATGCGCAGTTCTGCACTTACATTTATGGCTTGCTCCACAATGCATCAAAATAAACAGAGCTAGTGCTCATACACAGCTAATACCTAATAACCACTACTAAAATACTGGAAGAAATAAAAAAAAAAGTGCGTGAAAACTTGTAATTCCCAGCTTGTAATTTTTGCACTGCTTTTATGTACTCTAAGATACACAGTGACAATGGTATAAATACACTCTTCCTAGAGTGACTGCTGTCTTTTAAACAGTTGCTTTTCAAAGCACACATGATGTTTGGCATTGGAAAAGCAAACAAGCATTGTAACCACTCTGTTTTCAAATGCTTTTATTAAAAATTCACCTAGGACACACACACACACAAAATAATTTAAAAATTAGGATGATCAAGTCAAATTCAGACTTCTGCTACAGTTCAGCATCCTGGGCACCCGTTTATACAAGAACTATAAAGCGGAGTAACAGGGTATGCAAAGTGATAGCATGGTCAGTATATCCACAGAATGCAGCTCTAACTATGCCTACTCTGTTGCTGCTTCATTATTTTTATATTTGCAATCAGCAATTTACAGAGTATTACAATAAAAACATATTTTGCATATAATTACAGAAGACATTCAATAACCCAAACCACTCCAGAGGACCCCCCAGTGGATCACAGGTGAGACAATATTCAAATGACATAAGTTGTTTGTGCAAAAATAAAAGCGTCCTTACCATTTGTAGACAGCAGGAAATGAGCAGCATTCTGTTGTGGTAACCACCTAATTTTATTAATTTTTTCCTCAATTTCTAGACTTTTCAAGTAGTCAAACTCAGGTTCATGACTCTGAAAGGTACTGTAAACATTATATTCTCCCCTAGAATGAGGACGGCTTTTATTCTGCAAGGAAACATAATATTTCTTGAAGTTGACATTACTCAGATCATTAGGAATTGTACATACAAACAAATGACTAGACATTGGCAATTACAAAGCAAACTTTTTACAACAGCTCTTGATGAAATTTACATTTACACTGATACTGTATCTAGTTTAGCATCAATATTAGCACCAACACAGACTTCTGTTTTAAAAACGTATCATTCTATAGAAATATGCGTGTATTCATAGAACATAACATATCAAAGCACTTCAAAGAGGCACGCTGTCCGCAAAGGAGCGCCTGCCTTTGCTCGGAAGAGTCCTGGGCTACGCTACCTCTCCCAGGCGCTATCAACAGAACCAGAGCAGAGAAGTTGCTACGTCCTAAATCCTAAACCACCAACTCCATGGGATCAGTTTCTAGTTTCTGCACTTCGTCTCATCTCCATTCCCCTCCTCCTCCAAAGCTCATTCCTCTAATCACCACAATATGGTCATAACGCAGGGTTTCCAGGCGAGGAAACCAATGCTAAAGGACATAGGACATGGAGTAATTAACATGTTTTTTTATAAAAACAGGATTGCACCAAGTCATTCTGCTGAAGGGACACCAAGATCAAGTATGAGCATTAGACCTATCTCCTCTCCTACTCATTTTAAAACACGCCATGTCCAGACGTGGTATCAAGGCTTGTAATTAAGCTTTGACAACTTTTTTTTATTATAAAAACTTAAAGGCTGGAATTACCACATTTTCATCCAAGCCGTTCTGCAGTGCTCATTGTGACGTACCAAAGACTATCACCAATACACTAACAGCTTTTCCCCTCACAGAACTGGAAGAGCCCTTTGTAGTATCCTCATGCGGTAGGTGCAGTAGCAAGGAACAGAGATCAAAGTCACAGTATCCACAGATTTGCAGTATCAGATTTGAGGCAACTAGTTATCAGGCTTTTCACGTGAGTTAATGTTAGACAGCGACTCACATTTGGAGGACAGCCCTGCTTGTAGAGCTGCAGTGCCCAGAACCTCCGAAAAAACAAAACTCCCCACAGCGCCGCTGGAAATCACTCACTCGAGAAGCAGCACATCACCTCCTCGCAGCCGGGCAAGAACCAGCGCAGGAAGGGCCTGTCCTGCACGGTGGCTGACGGCGCGTTACCGTGACGTGGGACAAGCCGCGGTGACTGACACTGGAGACTGCTAGGCCAGCCTAAGGCCGCAGAGGCAACCTTTGCTCTGACACTTCCCTACGTTTCCACGCTTGACTTGGCACTCTGATAAGGTTATTGCAGCTGGGTTTTCTCTCCTGCGATCTCTCACATGTATGGTGTTTTGGTTAATGCCGAGTCTTCATGTTACTTTACTCCCTACTTGTCATTTAACTTCTAAGCATTTTGGACAGGATCCTCTCAGCTACCACTATCCAATACAGTTATCTATGTTACTTACTAGCCACCCACCTTTTGAGCGGGCTGCTTTGGCTGGCACTAGGCAGCGGCCTCGCTCTTTGCGCTCACCCTTGCTTGGAATAATCAGCTGCTTGGAGCTGCAATAACGTCGTATGAGTTCAGGGCATGATGCACAACATTTCAGCCTGCCTTCCCACCCAAACTAAAGGGTACAGGAAATTTCATAACTGTCCTAAGCTGTTATTAACCTAATTAACCTAGTCTAAAATTCACACCGTTTAAAAATATTGCTTGTAAGATTTTACTAAGGTTCCAGTATTATATACTTATTTTAGGTTTTTTCCTGCAGTCCAGAAAGCCTGTAGGTTTGCACATGACAAGAGAAAGGGCTCTTAGGCCCGACTCTTCCTACAGTTTACATGTGCTCCCAAGGTGACAGATGAATATTCCCGTGTGAATAGTGTGACTTGTTTATTTTATTTTTTTTTTTTTTTTAACACTCCGAGGAAATGACGTGACAGCTGGGTTTTGACTTACAGAACAACTGAGCACTAACAGCTGAAAGCCAACCGATAAATAGTTCCCCTCTAAACAAGCATCAAGGAAGTCAGAGATCTGAGCAGGTGGACACTTTTGACCTTGATCTCTCTGTGCCTTAGTTCAGTCTATACAGCAGACTAAATGATGAATGAGGGGTGAGCTGTCTAGGTGTACCAGTATAACATTTCAGCAGCTTTTCCAGCAATAGTGTTTTCGTTTCACTGCCTCTCAAAATCCTCACAGTAAACTCGATAGGTCACCTCTAGTAAAATGTTTTATAAATAGTATCACAGTGAGGATGAAACGCAAAATATTGGATGGTTCTTTGTTAACTGAGTATCATTTGAACCACACAATGAAAGAAGTGGGATTCTGCTGAAAAAACCCCACAGCATGGAAAGATTAGTATGCTTCGTGCACAAACAAGCTGAATTAAAATTCCACGATCAATTTTGGTGCTTCTGATCCAGAGGAAGGCTCAAAACCAAAGGCTCAAGCTCTCATCGGCTCTTCAAAGGAAAGGATAAACATGCTCTTTGGTGGTAGGGGAGAGGGTGAGAACTGCCGTGTGGAACATTGCCTTTTTAAAGAACACAATTCCAGGTTTCTCCCAGGCATGGCAATTATTTTTCAGCATTCGGTGTGCTTTTCCAATGCACACTATTTCTCTGGGTATAACAAGCTCAATGGTGTATGAGCATTGATGAATGGACAGAGTACGTCACAGCACTATCACCCGGCTGAACCGCACTGCGAAGAGCCCCCTGAGCAGCTCTGCCTGCAGGAGGGAGAGCCTCCCTACCCTCTGAACTGAAAACGCTCGAGTGTTTCCAGAGGAGTAGCTGTTCCCTCTGGTTTTGATTCATTAGGATCCTAAAACACACCAGATGCTTAATTCTTCCATTTTTGAAACATCTTATCCTGTTGTCCTTGCAGCTTAACACATATCCTTTTTTTTATAAGCTTTTCCTACATTATCTTCAAAAGCATTACAATTTGTCTTGGGCCAACCTGACATACTGTAAAGTTCAAGAGAAAGTCCAAAGGCAATTCTGCAAAATGGTATTAAGCATACTAGTACATATATAAGGAACTTGTTGTATTTTGGGGACTTTTTTAAGGGGGTGGGTGGGAGGGGAGTGTGTGGAAACCACCACCAAACTGACCTACCGAGTTCAGCACAAGGCAGATCTTTAGGAATTCGGCTCATTTAGGGTTTCTGAGAAAACTATCCAAGCATTTAAACCTCATGGCATGAAAAGATGAAGCGAGACTGTGCAACACAAGAACAGCGTAATAAAAGCACTTTTGTTTTTCAAGTCACTGACCTCTTGTTCCCTTTGAAATATAACCACTCTGCCACCTTTGTCTCCTGTTGCAAGAAGATCACCAGAGTAATTAAATTCAACTGTTGAAATAATATCAGCTGTAAACAGAACAGAAATAAAATAGCACTGTAATGTGTAAAGCAAATCAAGATGTTTCAACACTTGAACACAAAAAATTTTAACTTGTATTAATGCAACAGCACAACTTACTGATTTACATCACCAGCATCCAGAAATTAAGTCATGTTTCAAAGTGTAAGTTTCTTATTTACAATCTAAAACACTTCCTAATTTCTCAGTTTTTTTCAGCTTTTGAGGGCCTTCAAGCCTAGAAGAGACGGCATCGTTTTAGGAATCCAAACTGTGTGTTCTACCTGTTGACAGTAACTGCTGAAGCAGGTAAAGGAGCACAGAGCCTGCGCAGAGCTTCCAGAAGCAAGAATCCTGCTGGAAGGGCTTCACCGGCGCTATTACTCTGGAGGAGCACTGCAGCTTGCACCGATCAAGGCGAGGTTGAGGCGTACCTGCCTTTCCCCCGAGCGGAGGATTCAGGTAGGGAGTTCAGGAACCTGAACTGCGTGTGTGTCCCCTGCCAAAGGGGGGGGAGGGGGTGGGGAAAAAAAACCCCAAGAAAAAAAAAAAAAAAAAAAACAAGCCAAGAAAATAAGCAGACAGACAGATCTCCAGTTTGAACCGACCTAATTGCCCTTGGGACTGAACCAGGAAAACAACCAGTATTTATTCACCACTGCACGCCACAATTAATCTTTGGAGGTGGCAATAAAGAAATAATTGCCATTAACCAGTCTCTGACCAAGGGGAGGGGCCATAGATGTCTGTCACGGGTTTTAGGCATACGGTAACAAAACCCAACAAACCACTTGGCATAACATGGTAAGTAAACATTTATCCCCACTGTTGCTTGCTAGCCATGTGCATTTTGTTATATTACTATGAAGGTATAAAAATGGTAAGATTTGAAGCATATGATATCAATTAGTTTGCAACTGCAGACTAGATGAAAACTTCTTTCCTGTATTGATTTTGATATGCTATCTTTTAAATTCCTTTCAATAAACCCCTGCTCTTATGAGGAAGGTGATTAGGAATTCTAATCGGTTTTCCCCAATATGAAATTAGTATTTCACCTTTCATTAACAGCTGCCACTGAAACAGTTTTTTCCTGATGTATAATGATCATGATTTACCTTTGTTTAAAAAAATTATTAAGAAAAGAAAACCAAAAATCTTTCTACAGATTTATCCCAGCCTTCAAAATCACATTACTAACCCACTTCTGGACAGGTCTATTTTTATATTCACCTTTCTTTGAAAGGGTATGAAGAGATTCCATTTTGGTAAAGAACAGGATGATGGCTAATCCCAAATCCTCAACAGACCCAAAACGTTTGGACAACCCCCCCCCCCCCGCTGCAAACACCAACCTTTCCTCAGGTGACCTACTTTTAAAAAGTTAACCAGACTGCTTGTTTCTGACTGGTCTCTGCAGCTCATCTCCCTCGCCATCAGTGATCCCCCCGCCGCCGTGCCACCCAACTGCAGCGACCACCACCGCCCATGGTCTCGAGTCACCGACCACAGAGCTCTTGGCAAGCCTGACCCTTCGCTCTTGATCCCCTTCCAGGTAATTAAGAAGCAAACTTTTGCCTTTTCACTCTGAGCAGTGTCAGAATAAAAACTAATGCCCCTATTCGCTTCCCGTCAGTTCCATGTTTTGTAGCCAATTCCCGGTATGTGCCCATTTGCCTCTGTAACAGACTATGCAGAAAGGATTGAAAACACAACCCCCCCAAACAATCCTTCCCCTCTCCCAATGGCTAAAATTAATTTACAGCAATAAGTAGTTACCTGCAGAAAATAGCCCATGGTAAAAAGGTTTCACTAGTACTAAATGATCTCTTACTTTAGAAATTGCCTTAGAATTATGAGCTTCTAGGAGCACAATACTGATAAAATCTTAAGAGATACATACACACACACACATCCTTAAATGTATGTATTTGAACATGTTATTTTTATACACATATATGTAAAATAAAAAACCTTACACTATACAGTGGTGCAGTGTGTGTTCAATCCAAAATTATAAACAGAAAAGCCACGTATTTCCACTTACCATAAAGAGCCACTTTGTCAAAACCAGACCTACACCCCAAGCACAGCAACACCTCACCAAACCTCGGTGTTAAGACAAGAAGCAAAATGCCCAAGTTCAAACGACGACACAAGATCTGCCAACTTGCACGTGAATGGCACTGCTGCTCCTCTCTTTGCAAGGTTAAGGAAAACTCAGATTATTGATGCACTAAAACCAGATTATCAATATTAATACCTGTCCTTCCTATATTATAAATAAAGGGGACTCAAGAGATGATAGACAAATGGTTTACATGGCCATAAAGAGACCAGTTTCTAGCTCACTGATTTCCCAGTCAATCCTGTTCAGGCTTTTTACCCCAAGCAAATCAAAAGAATATACAGGGTACCTTGTAAATTGAAATTTTAACCATTTCTGAAATACACTTTCTCTGACAGGTAAGAAATTTGTCACCTGTAAGGCTGATACACCCCTTCACTTTTCCAAAGCTCATCACATTTCTCTGATACAACATCTCATACCCTGCTTAGGTCCTTGGGCAGGCAGAGAATTATTACATACACAGCAAGTGTATGAGCTGGTCCGTGTCAAGCTTTCTGTTCATTTGGAACTTTCTTCTTTCTTAAGAAAGAAAACAAACTTAAACAAGGTCCTTTCATAACAATCTGTATAACATATGTATATGGTAACCGCGACAAGGTTTTAAAGCCAACTCGTTCTTCCTGCCTGACGATCACGGGGAAGACAAGATGTACAAGAACTGAGATTCAATGTCAAAAAAAGGAATCTCTGTATGCGGCTGATGTGGCTGTTGGGCTTTTACACTGATCCATGCTAATTACTGTCACAATGAGATGTTTGCTTTGTGCCCAATAAAGGCCTAAATTGTGCGAATGTATAAATTATAAGCCATTACAAATGGCTGGCTAAGAGGCTTTATAGTTACAAATACCAAGTATCACGACAAAAGCAAAGAATTTTGTACTAAAATGTGAAAGCTCATGAACTAGCTAGAGATGCAATCTGAATTCAATTCTACTCAAAGACTGACAATAGCGCTAAAACAAAAAAATTCCTACGTCCTATTATCACTCAATTACACTCAGGAAAAAACCCAGACATTTCAAGAAATACCCCGGGAAAATAAACTAAGGAAAAAGAAACAAGCCAATGGGGTAAGCAATCAGTAATTCTATGGCATTTTCAGTACCCTACTCAGACACTGAGTAGCCCTTGAGTCACAAAGGTTTATCAGCAGCAAACCGAGTATTCCGCTACCACAGACACCTGAAAGCCGTTCTAGCACAGACCATTTTCACTCTTTGAGACACCAGTGAACATCCTAGCAGAAATAAATGCCTCCTTAACATACGCAATTATTTCAAAGCCACAAACCCCACTTCTCCATTTAGTTTCGGAAAGGGAAAACGATATTATTAATTTCTCCCAGGTACACTGTCAAAGTATTTAATGTATTATTTGCTCAAAATACACTGTGTACCATTTTTGCTTTAGCATGCATGTGAAGTCAACACCATTTGCCTGATGCAGCTATTACTTACTAGCAGTGCCATCTAGCCAAACATCATCTTGGGCTCCTTTATGTTAAGAACTGGGGAAACGTGCTAAAACACAGACCCTACCCCGATTCTGGGGTTTTAAACAAAAAGTACAGGGAGAAGAGGGTAAACAGCATGCACAGGTACAATCACCATGCCAGTGGAGAATGCCTCTCTTTCCTAATTGCCTACCAACTGGAAAAAGCAGCCTGATATTTTAAATGAGCACCGAAACAGTACGGCACCGACATACCAGCATCTAC
The DNA here is from genome assembly GCA_017310255.1 of Butorides virescens. Taxonomy (NCBI): domain Eukaryota; kingdom Metazoa; phylum Chordata; class Aves; order Pelecaniformes; family Ardeidae; genus Butorides; species Butorides virescens. Next base: position 169 of record JADKXX010008135.1, on the reverse strand, counting down.
CGTCAGCATGCTACAGAGAGAGGGAAGTGGAGGGGGCGCATCAGGACAAATATATAGAAACTTTCTTCAAATATTTTCTAAGTTAAAAAATATGGAATAGGACAAATCAACTTTTTTTTTTTAAACAGCACAATACATACATATATATATACACACACATATATACACA
>JADKXX010008134.1:0-12009 GCA_017310255.1 Butorides virescens | reverse complement strand
ACACACACACATATATATACATATATACACACACACACATATATATATAACCCAGTATGAATTAAAAAGTTTTCACTAGAGGCATGTTTAATCGAAACACATCAATCCCCAAAATAATTTCATCCAGTATCCTCAGCACTATACTGTCTCAAAGCAGGTGAAATAAAAAAAAAATTATGAGACTAGAGGTAAACCACAGAATTCATTCCAAACCAATCTCTCTGGGTTCTGCTCAACATACTTTACCCATCCACATTCGCTCTTTACTTCCAAGTCAGCTTAAAAGTTTTAGAAACCAACAAAGCAAGCCTTTGCAGGTTCTTAATCACCACATTACCTTTGGCATTTTTAAAGCTTTATTATATGTCATATCTTCTTATGTATACAAGCACCAGCCTTATTTCCCAGCAGAATATTGCAGCCTTTTCGCCACAGTAGCAGAATAACTCACAATGAAATGCACAAAAGGGTGAGGAAAGACAAACTATCGTTGTATTTGCTCATGTACAGCATCCTAACGTGCTCTTCTCGTCTACAAGATACCTTTGTGATTATCATGTTCCAGAAACAGAGAGGTTTGTCCAACTTCCCCTGCTTTTTTGTTCCAGTGTGGCTAGGACTCTGTTCGGGAAGTAGCTGTGTAAACTTTCCTCCTGTAAACTATGGCTTTACAATAAGGTATTAGTCTGGCAATACTACTTTCCAGACATGAAAAATTAACGTTTAGCCTCAATTTTGGACAGGACTTCTTACCTAGTTACAGCATACATACAGGGTAGGAAGCTCCTAGCTGTTTGCAAAGCTAGTATGTTAAAAGGATTGCTGGCAACTAAGTTATGATTCTGTAGAATCCCCAAATTTAAAAGCACTAAGCGCTTCCGTGGGTAGTAAACACCCTCCCAAAACATGAGGTGGCTACAAATATCCATCTTTATAATAACGCAGTGGAAGCCATTCTCAGTGACTGTCCTGTAAGCCTCGATAGATGTTTCAAAATTCAGTGTAAGTGCTTGAAGCCTTTTAACATCACTGCTGAATATTAACCTCCCTGTATCACAAAACTCCTGTCAAAATTCTGTTGAAGTTCCATAACCTCCAAAGTTATACTGGGGGATGAGGAGGGACGGGATGACAGAGACCACCATTTGTTAGGGTTCTGAGATGACAGCAAGCTTATACCTGCAAACTAATTTAATCCCACAAAGGATTCATAGTAGGTATTTCTAACTGACACCGACACCAACATCCGGACTCTCTGTTTAGGTAATGGAGAATGCAAAGGGATCCAGAACATCTAAATTAGATGCCTAAAATTAGCTACCATGAACTTTTCCTCTCTAGGCTGGCTGTACATTGCTACTTCGGTTAAAATCTAAGAACTGAAAAAACATCATTACTGCATAGCTCACCCAGTAGATTACCGCTTTTGCAGCTGTAGTCCATGTTTAGGACGAGCACTAGACACAAGCAGCATCAACTTTGCTCTCATTCTTACAAACTATTCAAAGCCTTTTGCCAAAAGGCCCCTCCTCAGACATTTAATGAACAAGTCAAGCAGTCACTGGTTTTGAACGTTACCTAAAACGGGGGCTGCTCCGACTTCTAGGAGATTTTAGCTTAAAATTTTCCAAATACGTAATGAGCAACACACCGCTTCACGTTCAGTACACAGACTGACAAAAATGCATGTTAGCAGATCCGCCTCCTGTCCCTCCCCTTGAAAAATGTTTTTAACACACAGCATCTTCTTCCACTATCTGTCCCAGAGATCCAAAGAATGAACTGCCTTAAGGGCTATGAAACTCTCTGAAGAGCTCACGGTTTGAGAGGAAACGACTGGATCTGGACCAAAGCCAGGCAGCTGGCATAAACCATAAGGGATTGCCAGTGGAAACTAAGTGTACAAGGATTTCTGTGCCTGTCATCAAGATCAAAGGTGACACACCTTTCCCTCTGACGCACACTTACTCTACACAGCATTTTATTCCACAGCTGGAGAAAGCTGCGGGAGACATTGTATGGTCTCCTACACCCGATGGGAACAATGCGGGGTGGGGAAGAGGGTTAAGTGCAGGTGATGTGCTCCTAAACAAACCTGGAAATCAGAAGTTGGGATCTCCCTGTGACACTGCTGCACTCTAAGACATGACATCAGAAGGAACAGACCTCTTGTTTGCAACAGAGAGTGACAATGTACCACTCTGAGGTACCACTGGTGAGCAACAGGGGCGGCTGGGGGGCCAACAGAGGATGGGAAGGAACTCAGTGAAGCCTCAAGAAGAGTCAGCTAAAATAAAGGAGCAAGTAAGATTAGTGAAGGAAGGTGGTACACAGAGACCTGTTAGAGGGAGCAGAGTAATCAACGAGAACAAAGAAATTTAGAGGCTAATGCCTATTAAACAGTAAATAATGGAAAAAATGTTTTAAAAAACAAAATCACATTTGAGCTTAACAAATTACAGACACACGGGGTCTTTGAACTGCTTGTTACTTGATTTACAATAATTGCAAGAGAAGACACCCCCCCCCCCCCCCCCCAAACATCACCAAAGGTATCTATCTGCATTAAAAGGCCTCTGGGGTGGGGCGGGGGGGCAGCGGTTGGTGTAAAGTTTGATAGTTACTGATATTCGGATGGCAACAGCATGCAGGCAACAGCAGAGGCACTGCTTCTAACCAGGTTTCATCACGCACAGGTCGGGGCAGGCAAGCACCGTGACAATTTCTGTCACCGCGGGTCCGACTTCAGCACTGATTTCCAGTCCTCAACCTTCCCCTTCTCTCTCCTCGTTTCTGGACCTTTCGCTGGTTTGCTTCAGGGTGAATGTGGATTCTCCATACTACGGCTGCCAGAATAATCAATGAAAAAGATTGGTATTTCCATACCATCAGGATGGACCAAGACTGGCACTGCTGTTGTCATGCCTAAGCTCTCTTAAATATTTCCTAAAATATTGTTTCTTAATTTAACAGTTGATAGAAATGGGATTTCTACCTCTAAATTGTACTGAAAGCTGAGCTGAACTTTAAAGCTACCAAAAATCACTTGACAGTATACATAGAAGTTACTCAAAGTCACCTGTTTTTCGGGATATGCCACTTCATACACTCAGTTTTTAGATTTCCACTGTTACGATTTATTTGAAGAGTTAACACAGAAGTGAGATGTGTCAGAAGTCAGGTAGATAAACCAATGGTGGAGTACCTTTGCTCAGACCAGATTTCTCCCTGCCTACAGTGCTAAGCACTCTGCCCACTTAAAGTATCCATCAGGTCTAAGAATTTTTCATGCCCTAAAACAACTTCCAAAATGGCTTGAATTGCCTTTATGCACCTGGTAGAGTTTGACTTAGTCCAAAATAACTGCTTTTTGAACTAATTTAAATCCTTGAGCAGATGTAAGGTCAACCAAGGGCACGCACAGGGCACCTGAGCCGCTTCCACAGAAGCACGGTGCCTCGGCCAGCTCAGCACAGCTCGAGAAGCCACAGAAGCTGGTCGAAGTCAGCGCTGCCGCTGACAGGCCATGGCAAACTGCAAACAAGAGCATTTCTCTGGCAAAGCCTGCCAGCCCCTGTGTGTCCTGGACCCTGCCTGGAGCCAAGCCACTTGGCTTCTTCAAGGAGTGAGCGCGCAGGCCATTCTGTTCGAGTGCTGTAATGAACTGGTAGAAAAGAAGCAACATAAGGTGTCAAACTGTTCCCAAGACCTGTTCCAAAGGCCAGGCTGCCCAGCAAACTCCCCCAAACCAAACACTGGTCCAGCTGATGTAACAGTCACCTAAGAGTCTGCATCTGATAAAGGACAATTAGTGCAATTCCCTCATTTATTTAAATTTGCATTTTCTTTTCAATGAAACCAGATCATATTTTGATGCTGCAAGTCCTTTGAATCATATTAAAAAAACCTCACTGTCTTCACCGAGTTTAAAGCGCACGTAGCTGTCTGGATGTGTCCGTAAAAAGAAAGGACAAAGCAGCAGCATGAAAAGAGAGTAGTAAAGCTGAAGTTCAGTAAGACAGAAATAAACTTCACCTTCATGCTTGCCAAGGCTTGCCATGCTTTCTCTTACCAGCAGTGAGAACTTAGAGAGCCTATTTATAATATTCAGGATACAATCCAGTATTCTGTATGCAAATCTATTGCCTCAGTATTTTTTTTTTAACCTCTGGAATAGTAATTCCAATAACCTCTCTCAACTGGAAGTATATTTAATTAATTCATGTTAGTCTGTTAATTTTTTCTAAGTAGTTAATTGTCATTCTTTTCATTGTACTTTTAATAAAAGTCTTGACGGGTAAATAAAATTTTTTGTCCAGTTACAGCTTTCACACCTTTTTTTTTTAAAAATTTAACTAAAGTGGGTTTTGTCATTTTTTATTAAGCTTTTCCCCCAGATGTTAAAATACTGAAGAAATGGCACAGCAATGAGAGTATGCACGGGAACCGTATGGAAGATCTCCTGGGTCCCTAGGTGCTACAGCCTGCTGTCACCACAGCCTGCCACGCTGCGGAGAGACAAACGGCTGTCGCTGTTCACAGATGAACAGTATAGCTGGAAAGACTTGTGCTAATTTCTGTATTCCCACTACTCAGAACGGTTTATTTTGCATTCCCACCTTACACCTCTGCAACTGCTACTCCATGCTTACCCAGACTGTTTACCTTTCATTCATGAGTTATGCATTCCTGCAGCTTCACATTTAATCGAAGTATCACCCAGCTACACCTAGTCATTTGTCTCCTCTTGTGGCCTAGTGGTTGCTCAGTCTTTCAAAGGATTTTCTTATCTATTCTTGAATATTCCACTTGCCATCTTTCACTGGTACCGAGATTTTTTTTCCGCCTTAATGCCCGTAAACCTGCACCTCTATACTTTTCTGACAAGATTGTCCTAACTTTATGTATCTGTGTCAGGAAAAAGATGCTAGATACAAAAGCTATGTGTGAACTTCAACAGCAAAATAAGGCATTTATGAACCACTTCTGACTGCCTTTAAGGTCTCTACCTAAGCAATAAATTTACTAGTTTCCTTTACAAAAAAGATAAGATATTGTTTTCACAGTTCTCTGAACACTAAACATTTTTGTACTTACACTCCTCCTCCTGCTTCTGCAGATCCATTAACCCATCACGTGCAGTTTCCCGGGGCGGGGGGAAGTAAAAATTTGATACTATGGTAACGATTACAGATTTAAATTCACTGTAAGTATGCGAGTTGGCAGGACAGATCCTCTTCTCCACAGAAAACTGAGAAGACATCACTTAACATGACCACTTTCATGAAGCCTGAAGATGACCTCGAACTTTTGTTGTTTAAGAAGCACAGCTATTCACTTGTAAATCTGGACTTCCTTGCTGGGAGGAGTCATACTCTAAAGCTTATGAGAGAGAAACTTCAAAAAATTCACTAATACAGCATTTCTCAGACACACCACCTTGCCTTAACAGTCTCCAGAGTTACTTACACATTAACGTACAGTAGGATTTACCCTTGGTTTGTTTGTGGTCTGACAGAACTGGAATTCAGAAGAACACTTATTATTAAATACTGCTGGCTTAGACCGACAGTTTTATGGAATAGAGTGTTGTGAAATAAAGGGTGACCACAAATCCTTGGTCCATGGGTTATATGAAGACTCAAGATTAAAGTGGCCTACCTGAAACATTAAGACTACTTTCTTCACCACTACGCCCACTATGTAACACCTGCTCAGGTCAAAACTGTTTGCAAAATGGTGTTTCTGCCCACATTTAAAAACCACCAAAACATTTCCCAAAGTTGATATCATGTCCTCATATGCATCATGCAGAGCACCACATAAAATACACACAAAGCAGGGAAGATCAAGGAAACTTTCAAAATCTTTGGTCCCTGCAAGAAATGGTGGCTCTTCAGAACATTCGCAGCAGTCCTTTGGGGAGTACAGACGTGGCTGACTGCCGAAGGCCAAAGCACACCTCTACCTAGCACCATGCACCAGGGATAACAGCAGAATGTTTTAGGGAGGGCAAAAGAGCGGGCACCTGAAATCCTGTTTATGGCAAAATGCTGTTTTTCAAGGGAAAAAAAAAAAAAACCAAACCAAAACATAGCTTAGAAGCCCACCTTCTGGCCCATTCCAGTGGTTAGTGACATCTTCAGGGATAACCAATTATTTACGAAGAAAAGAAGCAATACATATGGCTTAATAATGGAGTCATTATTACCATATTTTCCAGTTATCGGGGAAAAAAGAAGTCTTAACGGGTATTAAACAATTCTGTCATTTCTTCCACGCGATTTTAACCAGATGCCAAATAGCTCTACCTGGAATATTTTTTTTTTTTTTTTTAACAAGTCTGAAATCATGCCAGAATTTGCTTTAAAAATAGTGGGGTCAGAATAGGCTATTTAAATTCCTGAACACATAAGAATGTTTTTAAACCACTGATTTGTAAAGACAATTTAACACTAAAGAGTGTGTTTAAATCTCTTGAGTCCAGACTTGAGAACAATTACAGGATTATAGTCCAATATATAATTTTATTAGATCATGGTTTTCTTTTCCACCTGTGCTCTGCATTCCGACAAACTTCTGAGGTGCACTTGCTTAGCGCTGTAAGAAGCTTTAAAAGGAGAAGAATTTGCTGAACTGATGATAACAAGGTATCTTTTAGTTTATCGGTGCTGTCAATGCCAATTAATAGTTGGAGAATTTAAAAAAAACAAAACAGTATTTCTCTTTGATCTTTAAACAGAGATACAAAATTTCTTAACAAGTAGAAAATCCAAGACAAGACAAGTATTCTGAAAGTCAATGACAACTTTTTTTGAAGAACAAAAGTTTTGCTCGTGTGAAATACCTTACAAAGGTTCATCCTCAGGTTAATGAACGGGAGCTTCCAAGGAGCTCTTGTCTATTATGGAAGGGCACCGTGTCCAGCATTTATGGGCAAGACTGGGCTTTACACTCAGCCGCTTCAAAAAAGGTTTCAAATGTAACACTTGGAACAGTTTAAGACTTAAGCTGATGAAGGTCCAAGAGGAAAGCAGTACCCGTTTCATTTAGTGGAGTAACCATACCCTTAAAGCTGATTATATCTGAAACAGGAAGATAGATCTAACCAGTGCCAAATTAAAACGGCATTTACAGGAGGGAACAGTTCCTCACAATCCAAAAAGCCATACGGATTGCTTTGAAAAATCCAAAGAAATCCCAATGTCAATAGCAGGAAACCTATGATCTCCACAGCATATAGGTTCACATTCTGACAAGGATGAGATTCTTCCCAGTATTTCCAACTCGTCACTAGCAAGTCACTTAGGAAGATTTATGGTGTCCGCTACGTATATATAAAAATACATTCTGTTAATTACATCCCAAAGCGGTCATGGATTATACGTGGAACATCTGGCCCAAGGGAATTTGGGCATATCTGTACCTTATTTAATAAACAGTTTCATATTTTGCTTGCCAAAAACCCCCAAAACAGAACTTTTTGAACATGCAGAACAAATTAAACACTGAAATCACAAAACTGATTAGGTCTCAGGCAACATGATTAAAAAAAAAAAAAGGGCCTGTATTTAGAAAGCTACTTTCTCCCCAAAAAAGGTAATCCAAGAATAACAAGTTTCATGGGCAAGCAGTATGATTTAGTAATCACATGGTTTACACTAACAACAAAATTACAACACAACTTCAATTATTTTTTTTTTTTAAATTAACCTTGTTGCCACCCTCGATGACACTTCTTTCATTCCGTATCTGTTTTATCCTTCAACCCTCCTCCTTGAATCCAAGCAGACTTTTCTGCTTCAGAAAACTACAGATTTCGACAACTGGTATATTTTCCTGATCTTTTTGAAATGGCCAGATGGGTCATATAAACACTGTTCTCCTATTTATTTTAAAAGAGCATTGTCCAGATTTCAAAGATGACTCACTGAAGAAAGTGAATACACAGGAAAGACAAAGTGATTGTCTATATTAATGACCTGGTTAGAAAAATCCTGGGAACGGAGATAGCAGTTGCAAATTGAACTACAGCGATTTGCAATAGCCATGTTAATGTCTTCATTGAAGCAGTACAGTTGAGAAACAACTACTGAATATAAAACGAATTTTAGAATTGCAATTCAAAAAGAAGTGACTTTTTGGTTAAGTTGCCTGACTATCAGGCTTTGTATTTTCAACTACTGAAAGAACCACCTCTTAGCAAAAACGTCTGCATTTAATATGTTTGACAGCTACTTTATGTTGCCATTTTCAGATTTCCTCTATAGAGCTGATTTTTCACAAAACAGAAAAGAGGAAAAAAAATTTACAGAAATAGCAAGTTTTTACTATCACAAAAACGTACAAAGTTACAAAATTTACATGAAATTCACAGCCGTTTCAAGGCTATTTCAAGGCAACAGTGGCCCATAAATTGGTTTAGTTGTACAGTTTGGTAGAAGATGTTTTAAAGAAATATTGGTAGACTTTTCCATAACTGGGGCCAAAAATCTAGCAATGGAATCGCACTCTTATTGCATACTGCTGAATCAAATCCAGGCAATTATTAGCATATAACTTGTACATTTTCTTTATTTAATTCCAATTTCAAGGCAAAAACTGTTGGGGGGAAAGCCCACAAACCAAAATAAAGACAATGAGTCACCAAACCTGTAAGTAGTTCTTGTATTCCAGTAGGAAAATGGAACTCTAGTACCAATTCTGAAAAACCAGGTGCTGAATGGGAATGCTGAATTCTGAAAAACCAGGTGCTCAGCCTGGAGAAGAGAAGGCTGCAGGGAGACCTGATTGTGGCCTTTCAGTGTTTAAAGGGGGCCTACAGGAAAGATGGGGACAGTCTTTTTAGTAGGGCCAGCTGGGACAGGACAAGGGGTTTTAAACTGAAACAGGGCAGGTTTAGACTGGATCTAAGGAAGAAATTCTTTGCAGTGAGGGTGGTGAAACCCTGGCAGGGGTTTCCCAGAGAGGGGGTGGAGGCCCCATCCCTGGGACCATTCCAGGCCAGGTTGGACGGGGCTGTGAGCAACCTGATGTGGTTAAAGGTGTCCCTGCTCCCTGCAGGGGGGTTGGGCTGGGGGACCTCTAGGGGTCCCTTCCAACCCAAACCATTCTAGGATTCTATGAGTGATTACTTATATTAATTGCCCCACAAAGAAAATTCCTCCTATGTAGTGGCATCACACTCAATCTGAAGTCCTCACTCCAGGAAAAGTCACATTAATAAGGTACACCTGGGAAAGGCCAGGGTAAAAGCGCTGAGCATTATCATCACTATTTCCCCTAACCACTCCTAGCTACTCAAACCAGAGAGCTTTCCCCTCTCTACCTCGGCAATGTGTCTCACCAGTAATGCAAGTTCCTCTTTGAACAGTCCTGTTATGCACTTAAATAATTAACTGGGCTTAAGACATATTGGTGTTTCAAAACCGAGAAGCTTTCCAGCTCTACACAAACTCATGTTGCTCAACAATTGACTGGGAAGTAAGGTGCTCGTAGAAGTATATTTTTTGCAACATGGAGAACTGACTTCTTGTCACATAGATGACAATTACTAAGCAAAAGAGGACCATTTGGGAAACTCACAAAAACTACTTAAACACTTTTTCACAAGAATTCTGTGAACTTCAGAAAAATAGTACAAGTTACAAAATATATTTAGGGAAAAAAAAAAGGAAGAAAACAACTGAATCTGATTACTAGTTTCCTGAGCAGTTTTCAAGTCTATTCCTCCCGTAACTATTATTTTAAATGGAATGCCAAACAAGTGGCATGAATACGAAAACATTATTAGCAGAATTTCCCTGTAACAGACAGCAAGAACAAATATTTAGTGTATCCAGCAAAGAAAAAAAGAAAAATCCAAACCCCAAGACAAGCACATACTGGCACTGTAAGTTACTTCACGTAAGACAGCAAATACAGCTATTTCAGTTAGTGCAGTAAAAATCAAATAAACAGCATGGAATTATGTTTCACACACATACTTCACACCCTCTTTTCTAAACAGTATTGCCAGCCTGAAGAGCTTAAACACAAAAAACTTAGGGAAAAAAACTTCCTCATCAAAATCGAGCAAAACTTCACGTTGTTTCTACCTACTACAGAGAAATGCTTTTTCCAACTGTAACATTTCTTAGTTTCTACTCATTCCAAAACATGCCGTGCTTAGAAAGTTTCAGAGAAACATAAAGGTGTGCCCATTTCCCCCACTTAAGTATCCCTGTTTATAGCTTCCAAACGTTAACGAGTAGGAAAAAAATCTCTTCACAGCTGCAGAAAGCCTTTAAACCCTGCTTTTCAAATTAAGCACGAGTGACAGACCTGCACACTCTCTCTGTTGCGCTCTTTGCGTCAGAGTGAAACTTGACAAGCCTGACAGACTCCATTTGTGGGTTTTTTTTCCCCTGTGCTTTATCACTATCATTACCTCTTCTCTCTAGCGATTAAAGAACAGGAGGAAGCCACCGTGTCTTCCCCATTATGCTCTCCCCCAAACCCCAAAAGCACATCGCGGTGGGAGCCGAGGCGCTAGCTTAGTCATTGCAACACACGCCCCATCCTCCGAGCCTCGGGCACGGACTGGGGAGATGCTGCGGCTCAGCCGTCCCCAGCCCGGGCTGCTTCGGCGCGGGCGTGACACAGATGTTGAGGGAGGAGAAAGGGTGGTGGTGCCGGTGGCTCCGGCGGAGCGGGGGACGGAGCCCCCGGCTCCCGTGGCACAGCAGAGGCTGCTCGGCCGCGGCCCGGCCCGGCCCTCCCCTTACCTTCCGCCACGTCCTCGTCGATAGCCCCCTTCACCTGGGAGAAGCACCACTGGAAGTCGTTGCTGCCGCCGCCGCCTCCACCTCCTGCCACCCCTAAAGAGGGACGAGAGGGCGGTGAGGGGAGGGGCGCCCGCCCGGCCCGGCGCCCCGCGGAGCCCCCGCCGCCCCCGGCCCAGCTCCTTCCCCCGCGGGGCCCGCTCCGCCGCCGCACGGCCCGGCCCAGGCCAGGCCGCCTCGGCCCCACGGGGCGGCCCCGCTCCCCACAGCCCCCCCACCGCCGGAGGGGCGCTGCCTCCCGCCACCCGGATCCGCGCGGCGCGGCCCGGCCTGCGTGCCGGCTCCCGCGCCTCCCTCCACCCGGCGGGCGAAGAGGGACCGGAGCCGGAGCCGCAGCCGCAGCGCAGCCGGCCCGCGCGGCCTCACCTGCCATCGCGCACGGTGCCGGTGGGGCGGGGGGCCGCGGGGGGGGGCGCCGGCCGGGAGCGGGTCGCAGCCGCCGCACGGAGCTGCCGCCGCGGGAGGTTTCGGGGTTTCAAAATGGCGCCCATTGCCGGTCGGCCTGATCCGGTGACGTCATCGCCCCGGCTCCCCCTCAGGGAGGGGGCGAGCGCGGGCGCCGGGGCCGGGCTGGAGCGGGCGGTGGCGGCAGCGGCCCCCGGGTCGGGGGAGGCTCCCCTCGGCGGGGCGGGCGGGCTCGGCGCTCGCAGGGGAGGCGGAGGAGGAGGCGGCGGCGCTTCCCGGGCGGGGGCTCCGCGCTCCCCGTCACAAACGCGCCCTCACGTTGCGGGGCGCGGCGGGCCGGGAGTGCCACAGCGGCCTCGGCCCCGCCTGGGGACCGCGGTGGGAATAACCCTGCTGGTGTGCGCTCGGATGCGATTGCACTGGGGTTTTTTTCCGCCCTCCCCCCCCCCGATGTTTAATTGTGATGGTTCCGAAAAACACGAGTGCGCTTCTTGCTCTGTCCGTGCGCGCGCCAGGCCCGGGGCGAGGGGAGCGGGGCCGGGGTGAGGGGGGTGGAGCGGGCCCGGGGGCGAGGAGAGCAGGCCCGGGGGCGAGGGGAGGGGGCCGGGCCCGGGGCGAGGAGAGCAGGCCCGGGGGCGAGGGGAGGGGGCCCGAGGTGAGGGGAGTGGGCCTGAGGTGAGGGGAGTGGGCTGGGCCCGGGGCGAGGGGAGCGGGCCTGAGGTGAGGGGAGTGGGCCTGAGGTGAGGGGAGTGGGCCGGGCCCGGGGCGAGGGGAGCGGGCC
>JADKXX010008133.1:0-31000 GCA_017310255.1 Butorides virescens | reverse complement strand
GTCTTAAATGTTAGGTACTTCTAAATCACGTTGGTGGTAGGAAATGCAGGCGAAGTGGTTGATGAAGAGAGACTTGGTTAGCTGTGATCTTGAATGCAAATGAGAAGAACCTCCTCTTCCTTACGGAGTAGGAGGCTTGTGAGTGATAAATAACACTGGATAAAGTGCTCTGCAGCGAGCCGTCCCCTCTTACGGAACCAGTGTTCACGTGTAGATGCCTCAGGATCTTCCTGGAAGGCCTTAGTCTGGCGCTTGCCTGAGATTCGCCGGGTTCCTCTCAGGTGATTTCTGCTCTTCTGCAGCCTCCTCCTGACGCCTTAAATGTAGAAATGCATTTGACTTAAGTTTCCTTCATTAAGTTCTTGGTATGATGCCTGTGCCCGTTTATAAATTGATTACTTGGTTTGTAGTGTTTATTCCTTACGCTGGGTGTTAGGTATTTAAAAATTTGAATGAAATGATTTTCAGCTCACTCTTCAGAGCGTCTCCTTTGTAGGTGTAGGAAAGTCATCTTTTAAGGGGAGTGGGCATTAGTTGCATTTTATTATCCAGTCTCCACGCTTAGCGAAGCTCCTACTTGTCTGTTGAAAGTTGTCCATTTTATTTTTTGATTGACTTGCACATTCAGCCCATAGTGGTTATAGCCTTCTAGATCCGTATATAAAATCAATGTGTTATGTGTGTCATAATCCTTGGATACCTGAAACTTCTGTATTGAAAAATGAAGAGTATTTCACTAACGGAAATCCAAACGGCATTGATTTTATGTTGAAAGGAACTCAGTCTTGAAGTTTTTGTTTTTGAAGGGGTTTTTATTGCTTCGTATTAGCAACAGAAACATATTTAAATAAAACATTGAAGTTTGTGCATGCTGTGGGCAGAATAGGGAAAGCTCAACCGCAGACCGGGCCTTGTGCCTTGAAATCTTTTTTTGGCTTGAAGTAAACACCGGCTTTGTTCTGCTACTGACCTGGGAAGGGGAGGTTTTACGTCACACTGTTGGCCCGAGTCTGCTTAAATCGTGATGACAGCTACTGGTCATGAATCAGGTCTATGATCTGAGCTTCTAGGAATTTTTTAACAAGAAACATAAATTTAAAAGTGAAATAAAAAAACCCAGTGGAAACTCAGTATTCTTACCATCTTTTTTGTGTGTGTTGTGTTGCCGTGATGGTGAGCTGTACGTGTAATGATAAAATTCTAAAAATAAATCCAACTGTTGGATCTCTCTTGTGTCTGTGTTTTGGATGTCTGCAGCCACCTAGGGGGTGACTGTGGGGAAGGTGGAGGGCAGCCGCTGCTCGGTGGTTTCCAGCTGAAGTCGATCGATACAAGTTGCGGCAAGGGAAATTCAGATGAGGCATAAGGCAAGGGCTCTTCGCAGGAGGTGGCCTAGCGCTGGAACCAGCGGCCCAGAGGTGGGGGAAGCCCCCTCCCTGGGGAAGGCCAAGGCTGTGGGCAGCCTGATTCGGCTTTTAAAAGTGACCCTGCTTTAAGCAGGGGTTTGGGCCAGATGGCCCCTGGGGGTCCCTCCCAGCCAAAGTGATTGGGGTCTACGATACACGTTCAGACTTCATTCTTACCTCAATATTTTTGTATGTGTGTGGGGTGCCCCCCCCCCCCCCATTTTTTTGTGCACTAATGTGTGCTTTTGGAGTGAACTAGATGCCTTTATAAACTCGTGTAAATGAATATGTATGATCTGAGCGAGAATTCAAATGTTGACAGAGGCAAATTGTTCGGAGGATATTCTGCTAATTTGAAAACAGAAGTTAAAATAGCTGTTAATTAAGTTAGTCTCTTGAAATGGGTGCCTGCATTTGCTTGTTTTCGATTTGATGTGTTTCATTGTATACGATTCATTTGTATGTGATTTTATGAGCAGGATCTTTTTTTAAGTGTTGTTATGAAGTGCTTTTTTTTAAAAAGTGAAATTCATGTGGGCAGGGCACCTGTTCTCATTGATTAAATTCAAAGAACAGGGTAGGTGAAATGAAGGAACTGGTTAGTTTTTGCAAGCTTCCTAAAACTTGGACCTCAAATTCAAAAGAATGTGTTGATAGAAAAAGATTCAGCCCACCGTGATCTTTTGGGTGGTTTGCAGTTATAAACCTGTTTACCGTTGCCTGACGCTTGTGTGGGACTTTCTTAAAATGTTCCTCTGCTCACTTGCTTCTACCTGGAAGTTTGCGTTGGTCACTTGTATCGGATTGCTGGGAAAGTTTTCCCATGCTCAGCTATCGGTGCATTGGGGAGCCTGGGGGGACAGGCTGGCGCACAAGCAGTGGGATGAGGGCGGGTATATATATATACATATAAAAAAATATATAAATACTTGTGTATAATTCTCAGAATTGAAGCACGGAGCGTTTGTGGTGGCTGTTTCCAGTTTACTGGTTTAGCGTCATGTATTTAGGAGTTGCGTCTGGAAAAAAGTGACGCTTTGCTCTTGCCACACTTTGCAAGGAAAGATACTGACAGCGATGTTTCCAAATCTTCTCTCGAAATAGTATCTTGGCCGGCCAGCTGCTCCGTGCCCCCTGACATATGCTGCGTGAAATGTTGTTGCCAGCTCATCGGCAGTTGCTTCTCATCGTGTTTCCCATTATCTGTTTATGATTAAACAAAGCCCTGAACTCTGCTGGTGGTTTGGTAGCGGCCTTTCACCGCTATTGCTTTGAAAACAAAGCATGTGGAAAGCGTATTTATATTTTCAGAAAACACCGTGCAAGCCATAGAAATAGCATTTATCTCAGAGTGAAATACAACCGGTTGGCGTACAGAGTCAGATTTTGCTAATAGATACATATCACATGCTAATTGACATAAAAACATCTGATTATTCTTAGGTGAGAAGAGCAACAGATTTTTTCCCACAGAATTTTTGTCAGTCTTCCAAACTTCAGAGAAAATCTGTGGTTTAGAGGTTGGTGTGGTAAGTTATGAGCCCTGTACTTAGTCTTAGTACTTTTTATGCTGTGTTTATCAGTATGGTATACAAGCATATTCTGGACTTCAGTCCTCAGCCTTAGAATGGTCTTTGTTTAACTACAGCTGCTTGCTGCCCTTGTTGTCTTCCCCCCTGCCCCCTTGTATGTGGATGCCTGCTCTCAGACCTGTCCCAAAGCTACACCCCCCGCTCTCTCTGGAATATTGCCATTTGGACTCTCTCTTTTTCTGCACCAGAGAGTCCTGGTATCCAGGCTCCTTGGTGAAGTCAGTCTCTATCTTCATGTCCAGCCTAATGTCCTAAAACTTGTGGTTCAGCTTTTCTCTCGGCTTCCTGCTCTCCCGAAACGCCAGTCCTCCAGGCAGCACCGTCGCCTTCCTCGCTGCCAGCAGGCTGTGTGTCCCGTGCAGCGATCCCTGTGACGCATTGCAGCCGCCTCTGCCAGCCTGGCCCCAGCTGATGCACGGCACCGGCTCTTCCAGGAAGCAGCAGCACAACCTTTTTTCCTAGCCTTAGCTTGGCTGCTGCCGCGCATTTCATTTGTGTGTTATGGATAGCTTCTGCATGAGCGAGCAGAAGGGATGATGGCATATGCTGCTTTGCTCTCTGTTTACAGCTGCAAAGGCAAAATGTGCCCTAGTTAGTCACCATTTCTTGTCCTGCTCAGGTTCCAGTAGCAGTCAGGCATTTCACATGGTTGTTTAGAGAGGAAAGAATGTGAGGAGAAAGGAAAAACTGCAGAGACCTTTTCTGCAGCTGACAGTCATGATGAATGTACCTTGGGAACGTCAGCTTTAGACATCTGAAAGTGATTTTTTTTTTTTTCCCCCAAAATAGAAACAAAAGAAACTCTTTGATAGCTGAATCACCTCCTGACTGAAGAAAATGTCTGTTCTATTGTGTTTTTCATGCTGTGATCCAGTAATTGCTCTCTGGCTTGGTAAGGAAAGATCTTGAGCGAAACAAAAACTTCAGGCAGCTTCTCAGCACTCTGTGAACACTTCTACATAAAAACACTTTTTTAGTAATGTCAAAAACACTGCTGTTTGGAGAGGATCTTGGGAACGGTTGCTTCGTGTGCCTGGTTGAGGAGCCACAAGAGTTTTCTACAAAATTGCACTGGTGTGGATTTGAAAACGGTTTTGCATTTTACTCGGGACCAAGCCAGGGGTTGCATCTCATTTTGTGCAGTAACTCGCTGTTCCATAAAACAGTAGTTGGTAGTAGCTAAGATTTAATTTAGAGATTACCTCCTAGTTTGGCCTTATGGCCCAGTCTGCATAGCTTAAGAAAATGATGAGTGACTTTAGCTTTGTCTTTCCTGCCCTTTTCTCCTCTCAGGTACCCTTTAGCATATTGCAGTCAGCTCTGCCATCCTGGCAGTCAGGCAGTAATTTTGATCAGTGCTATATCCTTTGTATTTTGGCTTGTAATTTCAGTCCATGTGTACTCACGGTTGGTAGTTGGCTTCTTGATTTAATTTTGTTCTGTGTTTGCTGTAGCACTACACCACCACCAGCATGCCCTAGTCTCTCTTTCCGGCATATTTCTCTCCTGCACTGAAGCTTTCCGCTGTCTGTCTTCATTCCGCAGTCTCCGATTATGCCTAGGCAGCTGAAATGGTTGAAAGCTGAACGACCCCGTTTTTCCAGGTACCACTGTCAGCAGGTATCAAAACTCTGCCTGTTGCCCTGCTGCCTCCAGTACAGGTTCCTCAGAGCACTCTATCGTAGAAGCCATATTTTGAGCTTTTTTCTTTGAAAATAAAGTCCTTCCTCTAGATCCTCTTTTCTGTCTCCTGCCTGTAGTACCTGTACAGAAGTAATGTGGTTGCTTTTAATTCTCCTTGAAGGTGGGTTACTTCCTCAGTGGTGGATCGCTGGACATTTAGCAAAATATTCTTACGACTATTCCGTGTGGTTTTGCGTCTCTTTGCACTCTTTCTTCTGGTTGATTTGGCTCATACAAATAATTTTGAAGCATAAAGGACATGAAATATGGTTGTGGACATGCGCTGTTTGAAGATGATGAGGTTGTAATCGCTTTGATCAGAGCCGCCCTTGATTTTTAGTTCCAAGATGAGTTCAGATAGTATGTTCTGTGAAGATGTAAATCTGTTTCTGCCTTTCAGCTTTCTTCTGCCAAAGCAGGAAAGTGCCAGCAAACCCTAGATGTTGTTTCCGATGCGTGCTTTCCCCACTGCCAGGTAAAGTCCTTAAAAGACCTCCCTTCCCCTGCACAGTCTGCCTTGTTGCTCAGCACTGCTGAGGGTTGTGTGATTTATTTGCATGAAAGCTAGGAATTCCATCTTGCTTCAAATTAGATTCATCTCGGTTAGCTTTCAGGTTATTATTTTCTTTGACATAAGTGGTTCTTTGCTTTGTCCTGCCCAGAGCCAGTCCCTGCCATTTTGCTTCAGGGCTTGTTCGTCGCGGTTCCAGATGCTCGGCATTGCTGAGGTGCTCTCCATTTCTTTCTCAACTGAAGTAGCTAGCAAAAGGAACTGGGTGTGTCATTATGGTCTTTCAGTTTAAAATGGGAGCCAAAGAATTGCAATCTTGTTAGTGTAATGAGAAACAAATAAATCTCTTTTTTGTCACTTGCTGATTTCTACTAGTGGTGGTGAAGCCAGCTTCCCTAACACATGGTGGTCTCTTACCTAAATAGACTTGGTTTGGGGGACAATCGGTGTCGCTTCTCTGTGACGCGCTGTCCATCCAGATGGACCTTTATGCTATTTAAGGCCTATGCAGCTGATGAACTGCAAACATCTTGCAAAAATATTAATTTTCCAGTTACCTTTGAATGGAACTTGTATTATGTGGTTTGAATGGAATTGCTCATCCCTCTGCTTCTCTCGGATTAAAGTAGAAATTGTCTTGATTTCGCAAGTCGGAGAAGACGGATGTCAGACACAGAAGTGAATTAGTCATATCTGTGATAGCAAGAGTTCTGTTCTGTGACACTTTGCTAAATGTCAGAGTCTCATTCCCACCCAGCCGCAGCTGCGCCATTCTGTGCAACTTCTATTGAAACTTCAGATTAATTCCAAACATTTTTGGGTTTGTCCAGCCTCACCCAGATTTTAATTGCAACTTGTGCATTTTCCACTGGAGAAGAAAAGTTATAAACCTGTCACAACCAAGTTATGAGTCACTTATTTAGCTAGGTGTGGCTGCAGATACTCTGCTCCTTTGACTTCAAGAAGTCAGTCATTACCCACATTCTAACAGCATGGCAAATGAAGCACGGTGTAGGACTTACTCGACTAAAGACTGTCTTTCTCCATAAAACTCATGTGGATGCTTGGGGGGGAAGAAAAAGAAATGCTTCTCTTTGAAATGAAAATATTTGAATTCTACTGTCAACACTCAAGTTAGGAAAACAGCAATTTATTTGAACGCTGGAGCAGGCTGCGAAGAGAAGCGCTTAAGACCTGTGTGTGGTGATAGGAAATGGCATTTTTTTTCTTGATGTAGCTTTTCAATTCTGAGATGAAGAAGGCTTGAGTGAAGACTGGTTTTTTCCCCCTCTTACCATACTGATTGCAGTGTATGATTTATAGAATCGTCTAGCTTGGAAAAGACCTTTAAGATCATCAAGTCCAACTATTAACCTAACCCTGCCATCCCACCAGTAAACCATGTCCCTAAAGGGAGGGACAGACGACCAAAGGGCCATATGGATCAAATTCATGACTTAAAAATAGGCAAGATTACCAAGCCCTTCTGCGTTTGTTGTTACCTACTGCAGGAAACGCGTGTTGCAGCAGCAGTGCTATGATTAACCCTTGGGGTGGTCTGCTCGGGAGGCTTTGGCTTGGGAAAAGTGTTAAGTGAAACTCTCCAACAATGTGGTTTGTTTTTTTTTTTTCAAGAGCCATGGGACTAAGTGAAACGTTGGAACCTTTTCATGAGCCGGACGAGCATGCTGCCTACTACTTGTCCAATGGGGCGATGCTAAGTTTGATTGGCTTCCACACCTATCGTCCTCTTAAATTGTTGGACTTTTCAGTAAGAATTAAAAGTATATCGAAAGTAACATAAGAGTCTTTAAGCTACAGCAAAATAGTGGAGAAAATTAAGTCTTGAAATAAGTAGCACTAACATATGCTAGAGCTGCGTGTGATTGGAGGACTCAAAAAGATGTTAGTGGATATTGGTAACAGAATACATATTTTACTACAGGCTCGATATGGTGCAATTTTAAAAGACTGGAAAATTATTCTATTTTACATTTGTCTGTCCTGTGCACCCTTTAGCATTAACGGTGCATGAAGAGGAGTAAATTCCAAAGCAGTGAAGATTGCCGTGTGTATTTTGGATAGTTTTATTGCACCGCTATGCCTCTTCAGGACTGTAAATAGAGACAAGGACGGTGCTGCTGGAAGGGCCGGCTGTGTGCGACGATGCACGGCTCGGTGTCGTGCCAAGAGCTGTTGCATTAAGAGTGCTTTTGTGTTCCAGCTTGCGGAAAACAGTGGGCAAGCCTAGTGCCCCACAGAGGGCTGCTGTCCCCGGGCACGAGCTGCTTCAGCGCCAGCTGACGCTATCAATGCTCTCCACTGGTGCCAGGGAGGCTCGGGTCACGTCGATGTACGCGCGTGTAATCCTCAGAAGTCCCTGTTACTCAAAATCCATGTGCCAGCGATGCACCGATTCGCAATGAACTTCACACACACGTTGCAGGTCTTCCAGAATGTTAAATGTAAGTTTCCATCAAAACAAGAGAAAAGGAATGTTATTGCTGGTGATAGTTACCCTTTGACTTGTAAAACGTGGTGGGAAAGAGACTTGCACACCTTTAAACGCCCCTCCTGGGCTCTCACCACTGCGAGACAGCCGTGAGTGTGTTCCCAGGGTGTCGTGGCGATGTCGCCGTGCTGCAGGCACGTGCAAGGCCAGGCAGCAGAAAAGGAACAGTGGTCAGAAAACTTGGCCTGGCTGGAGAGACGAGCAGCTCTTGGCAAGGTCTTAGCCGCACAACAGAAGCCCTTAAATCGTCATCTGCCAGAACACGGAATGTCATGGATAATCTGAGCAAAATTGGAGAGC
Organism: Butorides virescens; assembly: GCA_017310255.1. Lineage (NCBI taxonomy): Eukaryota > Metazoa > Chordata > Aves > Pelecaniformes > Ardeidae > Butorides > Butorides virescens. Next base: position 22,996 of record JADKXX010008133.1, on the reverse strand, counting down.
TGTCACTACAGCAGGTATTGTTATGTGTCGGCTGCTGGTATTAATGGCGGAATGTTTCTGCTCAAACTGGTCGGCTAAAGAAAGGGCCGTTAGCTTCTGTGCTCCAGCGCAGAGTGAAGCTGTAGCTGTGTCCTCAGCAGAGCTGGTAGCTACGGACTTGCACCGGGAAGGGAGCCAGGGCAAACAACAGGAACACGCGTATTTGCTAAATATTTGTTTCAATTATTTGAACTACCCTGTATTCTCACCACAAGCTTATAAAGTGTTTACAGCCACTTCCCGACTGAGGATTACTGACTGACGTGGAATATCCTAGCTGTAGAAGAGTACAAGTGTTACTAGCAGTGCAACTTGTCTCTACTTCTAAGCTTTTTTTTTTTTTAAAGTCAGAATTCCAAACTGAAGCCTTTTGCATTGATTCCTTTACTTATCAATGTCATAAAAGCTGCCAATGAAGGCATACCCATAAAAAATGAAAAGGATTAAGGTTCCCGTGTTGCTGTGTTACAAGCACTGGTTGGTTACCTGGGAAGACGCCTTTAGGGAGGTTTGCTGCGATGGGGGTTGCTAGGTACAAGTTCAGCTGTTTTTGCTGGTCTGCTTTTGCTGTCACCCCGACAGACAATTTTAGCTGTATATTCAGCTTACTCCAGTGTCGCAGTACACGTATGATTAATGCTTTTAAACATCACTGCTTTTTGTACAGTGTTTCTGAAGTTTAAACCTTTCTTCTTTACCCACATGCCAATATTTTTCTCAAAGCTCTCCTCTCCTCGTGTCTGGGCGGTCGGAGCCTTCCCCTTGCTGGTGACCCGTCCAGCCGCACGTTTGTTCAAAGCAGTTCACAGTCCTGCTGCTGGCGCTGACTCTTGCTTTACCGCTGTGATAAAAGCGCACAAGCCCATCCACAGGTTCTCCTGCATTCAGCACACCGAAAACGGGCATCGTACTTCTCATTTTACAAATATTCCCTATTAAAATCTTGTGTTATCTTAGGCGTATTATAAATAGTAATTCTCGAAGCATCCCAAGAAAATAGAAAATCCCTCTGGAGGGCTGCAGCCCAGTGAACGGCCACGGGGGAGCAAGGGGGCCCAGGCCCCGTGTGCCTTCAGCCTGCCTGGACCGGCAGGATGGGGGAAGCAGTGATAAACAGGCAGTGAAATTATCTCAATTGTAAGGTCATGGAAAAATACCTTTCCACCGAGGGCTTGCAAGCACAGTCCTGAGCGACGTTGTTGAGCGATGTCAGTCAATCCAGTTTGGTTTGGAGGTGGTCTGTGCTTTTTCCCCACCCTATATGAACCTCGTGGTTACTTGTCTTACCCAAGTACCAGGACAAGGGGTAATGGTTTTAAACTAAATCAGGGTAGGTTTAGGCTAGATATAAGGAAAAAATTCTTTACAATGAGGGTGGTAAACCACTGGAACAGGTTGCCCAGAGAGGTAGTGGAGGCCCCATCCCTGGAAACATTCAAGGCCAGGTTGGATGGGGCTCTGAGCAGCCTGATCTAGTTAGCAGTGTCCCTGCTGACTGCAGGGGGGTTGGACTCGATGACCTCTAGTGGTCCCTTCCAACCCAAAACATTCTATGATTCTATGATTCTATGATTCTCCATCCCAAATTCAGCTTCAGGTTTCAGGCACTGGCAGAATGGAGAGAGATCTTTTTCCTCTGATCAAAGCAAAGTTCTCTCCAGTGATTCTAAAGATGCGGGAACCAGGAGGGGGAGTTGGGCTTGCTAATAAGCCACTACACCAAAGTCTCTTTATGGCAGAGGTTTTTTTATAGGTAGTTGAGCTGCTTAGAATTCAGAGAAGGGAAAACTTATTTTGAAGTACGAAGCCACCTAATGCATTTCAGAATAGGTGCTGACCTAGGGAAGAAGGTGCTTGTATATGGATGGCTTGCAGAAGCAGTCAGGGCAACAGGATAGGTTTCTACAGTGCTATTCCTCCTGCCCGTGAAATCCGGAGTAAATTACCTTTCCTGCAGAGAGGCAAACTGATGGGGTTGAAAAAGCCGCCATCTCCCTCCAGAGATGTCAGTTCATCGGCCCCTCCAGGTAGCCCGAGAGGTTGCCGGGGGACAACAGGTATGGAGGAGACAGCGGAGAAGATCCAGGCACACCAGGACATTTGGAATTAGGCAAATACAGGAAACGATGAGATCTAAGAGGGCCAGGCTGTCGGCCAGGGAGGAGGTGGTTGTGTGATTGCAGATTTGCTGATGATTGCTATGGAGGGCTGAGATGATCGGGAGTTCCTGCTTGTCTGCCCGGCGTTCCGACCTTGCTCGTGTGCCTTGCCCATTCCCCTGCCGGCACTGAGCTTTCACCCTGGCTCTTCCAGTTACGGGGTTATGGAGATTTATGTTTGTCCTTGTCTGGAGAATTTAGGCTGTGGTAACTCTATTCAAACCGCCGTGTAAACTGACAGTAACATGGATAGATGCCGCGTCTCGACACTTTTGTGCAATCAGACAGAAAATGAAGCTGGCTGCTGGGAATTAGGATGTAATGCTAATGGATGCCTCCTTTTTTGGAGCGTTGTTTGGGTAGTTCGTATCAATTTAATACTGTTTAGGCTAAATAAATTATGGGCGGTGCGTTCTTGATTCTTACCTTTCACTACGCAGTGGCAAGAGCATTGCCAGAGGGAACGAGGTGTCACTCGCCGCTGGGTGTTTCCACCAACGAGGGGATCTGGCTGACCACTGCGGGGTGGAAAGCAGCACAAGGTGGTATCTACGGCTCTGGCCATGCCCTTTTAAATACTGCTCGAAGGATTCTGTTTTGATTTCTTTTGATCTAGTTAGTAGTCTGCAATTAAAAATGCATACAACTATGCTGTTATCCATCCAGCAAATTTAAAACTCATGCAGTGTTTAAAAAAACTTTTTTTTTTTCTTTTCTTTGAAGTGCTATACTTTATTTTTAATATACAGGTTACTGACTTTGACCATTTGGCTGTGATCTCTTGGATTCCCTTAGCAGTGTTAGGACTTTTGGTAAAGCAAAGAAAAGACCTCCTGTCTTCCCCAGAACCGAACAGTAGGGTAATTCTAAACACTAAATAAAGTTCCCGTGAGAAGTTTAGCCCTTAGGCTATCAAATATTCAAATATACATTGTTTTCCTAAAGTAGCACCTTTTAATGTGTTGGAAATACTTTTTTTTTTTTTTTTATGTGGCATAATCAATACTGTTGGTGCTAAACTCTTGCATGCTGTTAGCTCTTTTGGTATGAGAAGAAAACGGTTTGTCATGTTCGCTATTCCGCTTACCTATGTTCTAGCTGTAAGCAGACAACACTCATCATACCTTAGTCCTGTTTTCTGTGTGTGGTGGTGCTCTCTGCTGTCCCAGAGTTACAACTGCAGCAGGGGAATTCCATCTGCTGGAGCTGACCCTTTGCTGCTCATCCCCCAGGCTCAAGTTTTTTGGGTGCTCTGTCGGTGATTTCACACCCCTCCTCCGAGATACTGGCCATTAGTAGTAGGTTTAACTTAATTCATTTCATAAATGCTTTGTGTTCAGCCTAGTTCCTGGCCTGTAACACGTCCCTCCGCAGGTGGTGGGATGGTGTTTCCTCTGCCTTAGGGCTGGGTGCGAGGCCAAGCTGGGCTCCGGGGGACCCGCGGCCGCTGGGGCCACCCAGCACCTGGATGGGAGCCCCAGGGCAAGGGGACCAACCGAGACCGCATGGGTTGTGACCAAGATCTGGATGATGCCAGCTTTAATTTCCTTACAAACAGAAGATTAGGAGGAAGCAAGCATACTCCTTAGTCTTTGCAGTAGTTTGTGGATGATACAGAAACACATCATATGAGCTGCTAAAGCAGCAGCATTTTATGTGCTTAAATCATTCAGTGTTCGGAGCGGCCTCTGCTTGTAGGTGAAGACAGTTGTGTTGTCCTTGGAAAGTGGAAGGTTTTCAAGGACTAAAGTTTACTTCTGAAGTTGTTCCTGTGGTTGGGGGGCAGGGACCATGGACTATGATGGGGTATAATGGGATATAATGGGGTTTTTCTCTGACAAGTCCCCACCCGGGAGCAGCAGCAGTTGTGCCTGGGGACCGTGTGTGTGGAAATTGCTCCTTTTCTCCGTCCCGTCCCTGAAGCCTGGGGAGGTACACGGACATTCACAACAGGGTGGTCTCTATTCTGGGATGAAGTCCTCTTGGGGGACAATAAGCTTTGCTTTCTGGATGCTGTCTCGTCACGGTATTAAGTAGGGACAAAGGAACTTCAACAACTCTAAACCAGCACTTGACATCCAGAGTAAGGACCAGTCTCTAGTTTTCACAAAGGCAGAGAACTGAGGATCAACAAAACAAATCCTAAAAGAGTCAGAGCAGAGGAAAAGAGAATTAAACAAGAAAGCTGCAGGAATTTGGGTTTTCCTGGGGAACATTGTTTCCTTGGCAGGGCTGCCTGCGCGGCTGGCGGTGAGGCACAGAAGGTCTTTGCAAAGTGATATCCTAAGAACTTGCAGGTAAACTTTCTTTTTGCTTTTGTTACACCTCCAGCTAATTGCTAGCAAGGACGTTGTCCTTGGCACGAGATGCTGTGCCCTTCCCAGATACGCTATTGTGCGACAGTAATGAGTCTGCTCGTTTCAGTTGTTTACATAGAATTAATTATTTTCAGTGCATTTGTTGTTTTGTTTGTTTTTTTTTCTCTCCTGAAATTACGGAGTGGTACTAGAACACATGTATTCTATAATTTGTAAATTCTTGGTGTGCAGTGCCTTTCTGTTTGTGGAAAGAGAAAAATGTCTGAAATGGGAGAGACTTTTCAAGCAGTTTTAAATTTTTAAAATTTTTCTCAACCTTACGGTGCTTAAAAATATAAGTAACACATCCACAGCCCTTCTGCAAGCTAGGGGGAAAGTGGATGCAATGGCTTGCATTGAAATGGCTCTAGTGGCTTTTCTGTGGCCTTCCATCAAACCGGGCAATGAATCCTGGTTCTTCCATCTGCAATCCGTAGCCGCTTGGTGGCACTATTGGTCCTTATTATTCCAGACTTTATCTGCATTTTCTAATAACAACTATTTAAACTTTTGGGGTCTCTTAGAAAGTTTCTCCACATGAATGAAAATAGGAACAAGTCGATTTTTTTTTTTTTTTTTTAATGACTGCGATATTATGGAGATTTATCATGCTGGCTTCTCTAGGTCATGGGTTTTCATCTTTCTTTAAAGAGAAAAACGTGTAAAACACAGGGAAATATCTCTGAACCCACTTTCAAGTATTCACACACTGCGAGTCAACGGGCAGAATACTAATAAAGGCAAAGTGCTTTGTATGGAAATGCTCCATCGCAAGTTAAAGGTTAAGGATTCATTTTTATACTCCTTAAGAATGAATGCATAATTGCTATCTGCTAATTCAGAAAAACGAGTGATGGATTAATAACTACGAGACCAAAGGCACGACAGAGAAGACAGATGGCATGGTTGGTTTGAAAAAAAATAATAATTCCCTCGGACATCTACCATTCATATTCCTTTTTTCCTTCTCGAGACTTCTCGTGCTTCCTTCTTACATTGTGTGTACTGAGCGAGGGTGGCTCACCGCCACGGAACAGTCGGGCGTTCTGCAGCACAGGTCAGTTGTCGCTGGCAGCTCCAGGCAGCAGCTGCCAGGTGACGGTGCCTGGATCGCCCCAGTTCGTGCTGGAAGCTGTGCTGTACGATAGGATTTAGGCAAACCAGACAGCGAGCCCCCTTGTCATGGCATTCACTGTTGGCACGACATGAGTTCGGACAGCAAATCGGAAAGTTTCTGGTCTTCAAACTGTAATTTGCAATCTTTCTGAGTAATGATATTCAGCAGCGATGAAGACGTTCTCTCTTATGGAGACATCAAAATGAAGATTACCATAACATACTGAAATGCTGCCTCGAGAACTTGCATGTCAAAGCATGAGCCTTCCCAATGTAGCTGTGAAATTAAAGCAATAATAAAAGTACCGGGAGTCATTACATTGGTAACGTCGTCTCTCACTGACATCTCTACCTCAAATCCTCTGTGTTTTTGTCTTCCAGCTCGTAACATGGAAGAAATGCACCTGGCTCGTGCTGTAGAGGGGAGCAAAGTCACAACCAAGGTCCAGGTCTGACCCTTTGGTGGAGCGGGGGATTGCATCGGGGTGGTCACACTCCTGGTGTCCGTGCCCTGCTCTCTGGGCTTGGCCCCTCTGCATCCCTCCTCCTCCTCCTCCTTGCCTGGTAGTGTGCCCACAAGGGCGTTTGTGGCCAGTGACCTACTGCAGAAGTGCTTTTCTCTCCTTACCCCAGTCACTGGTTGTGCCCGCGCGTATCTTCCACCTCAGCTGCCCAGGGGAGGGGAGAAGAGCTCAGCTTTTATTTTTTCCCCTCTGGTCTGCACCCCGCCACACAGGCAGCAGCATGGAGCCTTCGCCCAGTTATCACGGGGCTGAAAACAGGGCTGTTGGGGAAGTCCGTGGGTTTGGCTTTAAATATTCTTTAAATTCTATGAAAAATGAAGTTAAGTTTTTAATCAAACCTGGAAAATTAGTATACCACCCCCCCACCCTCCCCATCCCCTGTCCCTGGGTGTATTTATAGAAATGTGGCTTTCCCTGGAAAAAAAAACCTTTTTAAAAAAAAATTATTTTTGTGAGAGATCTTTATTTCAACATTTGCCAGAAATAATTTCAGGGAGTCTACGAATCTGGAACACTGTCCTTCCTCTAACCCTATGGTGCATGAGATGGTGCAGCTGATGCGGAGTTTGGGGAAAAAGAAATCTCAGCGGTTGCTGTTGGTTTCTGGAGTATTTCCAGAATAATGCAGATGTGCTTCTTGTAGCTGGGGCATCTGCCGCGCCTTCATGTCTGGTGTGGGTTGCCTGGGTGACCTTAGGAATGCCCATCGTAATTTCCTCTTGCAGGGCGATCTCTTCTTCAATTAAATACGTTCATTAGTTAAAGCATTATTTAAAGGTGCTTTAAAATGTTACCTCTAGTAACTGGTTCACAGCTAGTGTGCCGTGATTGAAATGGTTTTGTCACAAAAACTGCCTCCTGCTGCCACGGTTTCTTTTCTCTCTCTTGTTTCACGCCTAGGAAAGCTGCAGGCGTTCCCACCTTCCGGGTGGAATTTGCGTTGGGTTTGCACTTCAGTTGGCTCTCAGCGCGTCAGGGGAAAGCACGGCGGTTGATAGCACGGCCAGGCGTGTTAATGAACATCGGCCGATGGGGAGCAGCGAGGGGTTCTCCTTTTGGGCTGGAGAGCTCCTGGTAGCTCTGGTGGCATACTGCCCTTGCCCCCCCGTGCTGCAGTGGCTGCTTCAGTAATGTCCTTTATTTGGGATAGGTGGCCAGCAGCACGGATTCGTGGTGTCCCTTGCATGCTGCTGGAGCTGACTGTGCGGGTGGTGGCAGCCTGCGTGGTGGCACGGGGGACAGTCCGTGGGCTGCCCTTGCAGGTAGAGGGTTTTGCAGAGTTTTGCACTCTCCTTCCTCCTCTGCGGCTTTTCTGTGTGCGACTTGGTAGGGGGGGACACAAACCCAAAGGTTTCATAGCCAGACGCTGGTCTGGGTTACTAAGCCACTGAGAATTGAAACCCTTCGCAGACAATGCTTTTGTTAAATATATCTGAGTATGAATGCAATTAAAATAGGTAATACTTCATGAATAATTATGGCAGCATGCATCCTCCAATATTTAATGTAGGGAGCAGAACAGGACATGCACCAATGAACACTTACAGATATTTTTTTTGGACCTCCAGCATTAATTTTTTTGCCACTCCTCAGTGAAGCCAAGCCTGTCCTCGCAGTTCAGTATGGTTTCCTTTGTACAAGAGGAGATTTTGCAAGGAAAGTGCCTTTGCATGGAAGTTTGCATGGAGTTTGCAAGGAAAGTGCCTTTGCATGGAAGTTTGCATGGAGTTTGCAAGGAAGATGCCTTTGCATGGAAGTTTGCACAGAATTTGCACAGGAGGAGGCCTGCGGTTTGCAAGGAAGAGTCCTTTGTCTGCAAGGAAGATGCAAACAGTGGAAGGCAAGAAGCCAAGTCCCGTGTGCCGTGGCACGGTCCACATCCGGGCGCGGCTCTCGGAGCAGCAAAATGGTTTCTCTTGGTCTCTTTGGGTAAGGCAGGGGTCTGGAGAGAGCAGGTAGTGCCCAGGTCAGTAAGGGTTGGAGCCTGGCTTTGGTCGGGCGCTCGGCTCAGAGCCAGCGGAGGCTCCTGCAGCCCCCAGGGCTCCGTGGCGTGCGCGGAGGCTTCAGCCGGGCGCTGGGGTCGCTCTGCTGCTACCGCTGCCTCCCATCGCCCACGCCAGCTCTCCGTACCGCTGGTTTGACACCTTGCAAGCTTTGTATGAACAACTCACATATTTCACCAGGAAGGCATCTCTTGCCTTAGCCCCTAGGTTACTTCCCCTCCTCTTTGCTTTTCTCTGTCTTAAATGATTTTTAACAACAAAGAATTGGGCAACTACAATTGGAAAAAGGGTTAATCCATTGCTTTTCATGTCTCTTCTGTTTGATGCATCTTTCTTGCCCAAAACCTGATTATAATACAGTAACTGAGTGAATCCTGCAGTGTTTTGTGTCCTGTATGAATTATTTTGTCTCATTTTGATCTTACTAGCACAGTGTCCCACAGCAGAGGCTTATGAAAGCAGAGATACTTTATTATCTGCATGCTGCGAAGAACCAAATTGTGCTCCCGGTGGTAGTGGTTTAAGTGATGATGACTGTGTTTAATCTTAGGTTTAAAGTGTCACAGCCAAGATCAGAGCATGTTCCCGTGCTTGGCCGCGGAGGTTAGTACACAGGACATGGCCTCGCTGCAGAATGGCCATCAGGCCAGTGAACCTCCACTGTTTGCCTGCTTTAGTAGCCAATTTTTCAATGATATCTTTGGTTCAGAATTGAGTGAAGCGAAAACAACAACTTCTGAGCTATTCCAAGATACAGAGGCTTGCTGCCATTGCAGCTGGTTAGGTGATACGTAGGGATATTGATGAACAGGGCTCTTAGCAAACTGAACTTTGTCAGGCAGTTCATTAAAAATAGCAATAGCATTAACTGAGAGACATCCATTTGCTTTTACTGTTGGGAAGATCCAGTCCAAGCTTAATTATATCTAAAAAGTGGAGGATTCAGTAAATTGCAGACTTTTAGTAAATGTATGTACGAAGCAATCCGTAAAGTTTGCCAACAAATTTATAAATGTGCCTGTTGGACCGTGCAGTACTGGAATGGCTCGTGAAGGGCAGCCAAGGCAAAATGCAAGCTGTGTGGTCTGACGGGGTGAACTGAGATGAGATGATAATCAAGGTAACGCAAAACGCCCCAGAATAACAACCCCAGATAGCTCAACGAAGTTAAAGAACTGGAAAATCAATCAAGACCGAGAAAACCAGTAATATTATGGGAGGGATGGGAAAAAGGGTGGATGCTGGTACAAAAGGTGAGCGAAAGTCTTGTGGGATTGTATGGAGTGTTTGGTGAGCTGGACGGCGTCATCCCAAAGCCTTTTGCGAAGATGTAAACTGCTCTGTGAATTCCTGTTCCTGGAAGGACAGCAGCTGAGCATCTGTTGGAATGAACTCGCCCTGCTCCGGAGGGTTGGGACTCTCGGCCTTCAGGCTGTCGAGCCGCGCGGCTGCACGGCGGCTTCTGGAAAAGGTGCTGGGAAGTGACTTTACTATAATGTCACGTGCAGGCCTGATCAGAGCCAAGTTCACATGATTCTTCCCTTTGATTTTAAGAAGTAAAAGACAGAATCCAAACTTCCAGCAGCCCTGCTGACTGTCTCCATTCAGAAAAGCAAGGACTGAGATTAGGTGGACGATAGGGGCTAAGCGGGAATTACTGCAGGGCTAAGCCTTCGCCTCGGGGGGATTGCATAGCGGAGCAAATTGGGATTTCTGTTCTCGGAAGATGTTAAAATGGGGATGGGGGGAGACCAAAGGCAGACCTGTGATGGTCTGGAACAGGGCCACCGGCTGCTGGAGCAGGCAGGGACCTGGCGGGCGCCTGGGCTCGGTGCTGTGCTGACGCTGCATGGCGCAGAGGGATGGACAGACGGACAGGCAGGCAGACCCCTCTGGCTCCTGCGCTCCTTGCTTTGGAGGGGTTGGGTCTGAGTGGATGAAGTCTCTGGTGGCAGGAGAAGAAAGGGGAAGGGGTGGGGTGGCTTGTGTCCCAGTGGCAGTGCTGAAGTTTGTCCCTTCTTCCCAGGAGGGGACACGCCGGGTGGCTGCCCAGGGCCATCTGACGCTTGGGCGGTCGCCGGGTGTGCTGGGCAGGGCTCTGTGCCACCCACCCCAAAGGGAAAATCAGCCTGGACCTCTGCTAAAAGAAAAACGCCAAATTCAGATGGCCCCCTTCAGAAATCATATTTTTGAATTCAATTCCTCTGTTCTCTTACCAAGGAAGAAACCTAAGCCAATCCACGCCAAGCCCTTGAGTGTTTTCTCTGAGAGGTAATGGAGAAAATCCCAGATCCAACGGCGGCGTTACTTGTTTTTAAATGAGAGAAGTATTTTCCAATGCGCAAGCAATTGCAAAACGATGTTTGTGGAAGAATTTCAGTGGAGTGTTGAGGATATCAGAGGTCTTGAGGGGACTAAGACTGCAAAGCTTATTTTGTGGTGCGCTGGAGAGTGTTAGTGTAGCCTGGGTAGCGACCGATAATGATCTGTGCGAGGAATATTCCCAGCACGTCGGAGGTTTCCATGCGTGGTCTGGTTCCCACGCCTTTCCAGGGGAGCTGGAGGCAGGCTGAAGCACACGGACTCTGGGATTGCCCAGGCTTATCTTGTTAACGTACCATAAATACAGTTTTTTTTATAAACTCATGCTTCATCTTTACAATTTATAATTGAATTTTACAATCAATATGTGTCTGCAGGCAGTAGGCTGGTACGCCTGGCGATGCACTTTATGTCAGGAGCTTTGTTTTCCTTGGGCAGGCTCCTGCGGTGCTGAGCCATCGGAGGTCTTTGGCTGTCATCAAGACCCAGAACACTTATTTTTACTGCTCACAACAAAGCGGGTGCTTGCGGCTCTCCAGGTGCTGCCGTCGCGTCGGCAGCGGCGTGCGGAGCGCGGCAGCCGGCTCCGGTGCTCTCCGCCAGTGCTGGGACTGGCAGCATCGCTTGGACCGCAAGGAATAATGACAACAAGAGCCCCCGCGAGCCGGGGTTCTCCTTCAGCATTACGTCTTCGAAGTGTTGTACGAGCTTTTCCTAATTGCTCTTCCCACTGGCGAGGCATGTTGGTGTGCGTGGCCCCGCTTTCCTGGGGGGGCAGGCGGTGGAGGACCTTTAGGAGAGTTGCCCAAGGATGGGATAGCTGGCAGAGCAAGGGGCAGTCAGGGATTTCTTTTCCTGGAGCCTGTGTGTTCCAAGGGGAACACCTTGGTTCTCTATGTCTGCATAGGCAGCGGTAGGTAGCCCCATGTTAATCTTACTTAAACTGCATCAGTTCCGCGTTTTTCTTCCAAGCTGGCTGGGCTAAATTGGGTACTCGCTGCCGTAATTAACTATTGAATGGGAAGCGTCTGATCTGCAGAGATACAGAGGACTTGTTGCTCCTGGAGAAACTGAGTGATGAGTTTAGCATTGGGCTTATTCTTAATAGAGACAGGCCGTGCGCCGGTGATTGACCCTTCAACACTAAATATTGACCGAATGAATCAATTTGCTGTGAGCATCTCACACAAATGTGTTTGTCTGGCCAACTCCGAGGTGCTGGAGAGCCTTCCTGGCACAGCGCATGGAGAGCTGTTCCTGGGAAAATCCATTGGCGTTACAAATGTAAGTAATAGATCTAATAGCAGAAATAGCTCGGCAGCCGCACGCCGATACTCCCTCGCCCGGTTCGCCATCTCTCTCTTTAAATGGCTGCTTCATTTCTTCAAGGACCTCGGGGTATGGCCCGATAAAGCAGCGTGCCGGCCGGAGCGTTGGGTGAGTGGGGCTGGTGGGGTGTCTGCCTCTTGCTGGGGGCAGACCCAGCAGCCGCTGGAAGCTCAGCTGCGAGGAGCAATGGGCCCATTTGCAGATGCGACCACCGTGCGGGGCCCCTGGCCGAGGGGCGATTCCCCCCATGCCCACCGCGGGGTGGTTCTGCACCCCCTCTCGCGGCGCAGTGGTTCCCTGCCCCTCCAAGGAGCAATGGGCCCATTTGCAGATGTGGCCACCGTGCAGGGCCCCCGGCCAAGAGGTGATTTCCCCCGTGCCTGCCGTGGGGTGGTTCTGCACCCCATCTTGTGGCGCGGTGGTTCCCTGCCCCTCCAAGCCTTCCTAGGGAAAAGCCCCCGACGAAGAAATTCCCCTGTGCGTCCCGCAGTCCTGTAACAACGTGAGGCCAGGCACGGCATCTCCGGGTTTCGGAAAAGACCCTGTAAACCTGGAAATGGGGTTTATTGCACTTGGGGAGCACCAGTTGCTAACAGATGGGATGCAGCAAGGCGATGATGCGTGGAGCCCTGGTTTGCCTCTCGCCCGGCTGCAGTGACGGGCATCCCTGGCTCCGGGGGTTGGTACCCACGGCCGCCAGGCAACAGAGGGCAGTGCTCCAGCGCGGATGGAAGTCAGCATCCCGCTTTCCCCCTCCCGGTTCCTTACCAAAAATGTATTTGTCAGATTTTTAATAAAAGAACAAAGACTGTTTTCAATTTGTTAACTGCTTGATGAGCTCGGGTAGATTGCCATTTAAAAAGCTCTGCTCCAGTTAGAGCAGCTGCCAGGAAGCTGGTGTGTTTTTAATATTTGTTCATCGTGCTGCAAAAAGCAATAAGAAGAACAATCCAATCGAGGAAAAAAAACATTTCCTGAAATTATTTTTTTAATTAGTAACTTACAAAGATTTCTTATTAAAGAGGTCAGAATGTAAAACTCAAACTGGTTTTAGCGGGAGTGACTAGTCTCTCCCATGCGTCTGTAATGAAATATTAATTGGATAAAAGCTTTAATATAGATTTTTAAAACAGCTTTTTCCCTTCCAGTTTAATATATTAGAACTGGAAACTGTTCTCATCTGCCTCTGTAAGAGCAGAGGAGAACCTGACTTTGTGCCACCGTGGCCGTTTTCTGCTGGTTCTTCAGTCTTTATTTGCAGGGGGAATTAGGAAAGAATTAGGGAGCAGACCGGAGAGGAAATGCAAAAGGCAAATCGGAGGAGAGAGCGAGAGGTGTGGGGGGGGTGATAAAGCAGAGGTATCAGATGGAGAATGAACTTAGGCAGACTTTGTACCCGATGTTCTAGACAGAAAAAAAGCATAAATTCACTCCTGACTTTTTTTAGCACAGGAACACGTGAGAATCAGCCTTTGGTTCATGTACAGGTCCAGTTTTAACACGGGCTTTACCGCTTAAGCTCTTCTTTATCACTTAAGGTCATAAAGCATTAAGCGGTCCTGGCGATGAGTTAGCAAGTCCCAGAGAGGCGTATGATACTGGTATTTCCTTAAAGGTGTAGAAGCTCATTGGAAAGAAGCATTGATTCTGACATGAGAGTCTTCTGGAAGGGATCTGTGCTGGCAGAATATCGACAGGAGAGCTTGCAGGGTTTGCATGGTGGCCGACCCAGCGGCACCCCAACGCAGAGCCCGCGTCTGTGCTGCGTCCTAACTAAGCCCTAGTTAGGCTGAGAGGGATATGGAAATAAAGCAGAGCAATTAGACTTCCCCAGCAATCAAAAACAAACACAAAAAAGATGGGGATCTCCAGCTGTGGGCTTTGTTACCGGTCTGAAACAGTGGGTCGGGTGCCGATGCCCTGCCAACAGAACTGGAGGGGCCATGGGTGCCTTTTAGTGTAGTTGGGCTTCAGAAAGAAGGAATCTGGGCTGGGTTTTTTTCCCCTTGCTTGCTTGTTTACCTTCTCTCCGATGCTCTTCTCTGCGTTTGTGTTTAAAATACCGTCAGTGCGGCGCACGGCTGGGGATCTGCGGGAAAGGCGTTCCGGCCCCGGAGCCGTCATTCTGCCGGCGAGACCTTCGCCTGCTCGGGAGCGGCACGCCGCAGACCGGCTACCGGGGCACTGCTGCTGGCACGGCTGGTCCAGCGCTTACCGGCTCTCGGGAGGGAAGGTCCCTGCGCAGCAGCCAGGAGCAATGCCAAATGACAGGCGTGCAGCACCTGAGCAGGGGAAACAGGATGGATAGCGCCTCCCGTAATAGGCTGCGTATTTAAAGTTCTGCTTTTATATCTACTCCACTTATTGTATTGGCTCTAGTAAATGTCAGGCGCGCGGTTAATTACTGCGGTCGGTGATGAATGCGGTTGTGTTCACTGCGTAACGCGGGTACAGCCTTAGAGAGTTGTCGTTAGTGATGTTCTCCAAGGTGTGTGACCAAGGTGAATTTTAACCTGGACAATAGCTCTTATGTACGTTACCTACACGCGTCTTTTAAAAATGTGTCATTAGATACCTCAAGGGAATAAAGACTCTTATAAGTGATGAATCCCTCAACTAATACAGGTAGAAACACAGGGAACCTCTTCTGGATTTGACCCGTAGTTTTAGTCAAAATCTGGGCTTCTACTGCTCTCATTCCCGATTCTTCTGAAGTACCTCGTTCTTGGTGCGACAGCGGTCAAGGTAAGGGATTGAGTACGTGTGAATTGTGTTACGGAGAAGGCAGTGGTAGCCAAAACGTTTAAATGAATGTGAACTCTGGATCACCAGCTGAACAAGTCCAGTCCTCCTCTTTCAGGAACGCATTTTCCCAGCGGTACAATGAACCCTGTGAAACCTGATGGAAGATTTGCTGGTAGCTGCATCTAGGGCTCAGCTTAGCTGGGTAAAGACAGGCACGATTCCATCAGTTGTGCTTGGAAACGCTGTGGAGATGCACCCGAGGCCAGGCTGCCTGCCATCCTAGCCATGTCGCTGGTCCCCGGGCGCGTTGCTTGGCCCAGGCCCTGTTAGGGGGCAGCTGGCTGTAGGGGATCGCCCCCTCAGCCCCCCCGCGTACCCCGGTGTGCAGCAGGTTTTGTACAGACCTGCGTTTTCTTCCCCGCTGCTCCCGCACAGCCGTGCGCGGTGAGTTTGAACCTGCAGGCAGGGGGGAACAGGTCCCTTTGTGATTTGTGAGGCCGGAACAGTCCCTCTGGTTTCAGATCTGTTATTATATCTACAATAACTAGTTATTGTACTGACCTGGGAGCAGTGAACTGCTGCGTTCCCTCTCTGTAAGAAATGGAGTCACGCAGAGCGCGGAAGGGCAAAGCGTGGCTGGTACTGGGGTGCGGGCAAGAGGAGGGAGGGTGTTGGGGCTGCCGGGGGGGTCCTGTCACCCGGGCGGCCAAGGGCTGGGTCACCCACCACTCCTGTCACTGCTGCCGGGGGACCAGCCCCGCCGCAGGCTGCTCCATCCCGCTCTTTGGGGCACCCCGGTGTAGTTCTCCCTCCAGCCAGAGCGGCGGCATGGGCGAGGACGCCGGTGTCTGCCCCACCGGCGCTGAGTGTGGCTCCCCTGTGGCTTGTGCAATGAAACAAATCATTGCTTGTCCTCATTTTTGTTATTTCCTTGTCCTTTCCCCCTTCTCCCCTTTCCTCTCTCTCGTTTGACGTTTGTTGCGCGTTGGCAGTAGCACTTACTTCTCATTTCCATGCTGTGAAAAGCTGTTCGAATGGATCTCAGTGACACGCATTGTATTTGCAGAACCGCTTTGCATATATTTGCTTGTTTGAATGCATCAATATTTCTCATGGAAATGATGTATTAAGGTTTTAAACTGTCTTGGATATTGAAATCAGTGAAATTAGATAACAATTCGTTAATTTGAGCATAATTGGCAGTGTCGGGAAGAGCTGGATTTTAAAACCAGGTTGATTATTTTCAAATGTGTGGCAAAGGCTTTTTAGAAAACTTGTGCTAGAAACGTGTTGAATGGGCGGCTTTTCGCCGTGCCGGCAGCGATGGGTCAGCAGCGTTCCGGTTCAGGTTGTCTATCGAACGCAGGGTTTAAACGCTTGTCGTCAGACTAAATTCTGTCTTTTCTGTATCTTCCCAGTGTTTTTCTGGGCTATTTGGAGGCCCAAATTTTCAGAAACGATGTCTCTAAAATGATTCTGGAAATTCAAGGTACTACTTTCTCTGTAGCCTCTGCGCCAGGGAAAGATGCTCCCAGCATCCCTGGTCCAGGTCTGTGTCTGCCCTTGCCCTGGAGCCCAGCCCTTGCTTGCTGATGGGTGAAGCCCAATCTCGGAGTCACACAGCACAGCAGGACTGTCCCCCGGGTTAAATAATGAGGTGCTGAGTTATTTCAGTGATCTGTCCTGTCTCTTTGCATATTTTCAAGTAACCACCAAGCTGTAAACCTGCCCATCTCATGGCTATGCTGCCTCAACACAGCAACAAAATCTCTCCTAAATGGCGAGGGCGTGTGTGTGCGGGGGGTTGCTTGGGGGTGGAAATCAGAACTAATGTGGGTAGAACTAATGCAGGTAAAAAAAAAACCCCTAGTGCATCGCAAAAGAGTGATGAAATGGGTATTTCTCTGAACATATGGCGTTAAGAAAGTTAATCATATTCTTTGGTGGTAAAAAATGATAAATATTTTTTAATGAAAACCCGTTAGAAAATTGCCTTGGGTGATGGTCTGCGAGGCAGCCTTGGCAAACCCCGGTATCTCTGTGTTTATTGTGGCTGCGGTCCCCCCAAAGAGAAACATAAGGTCTGTCTTTAATTCTGCTCGGGTCGTCTTTCTCTCCTCCCGCCCCCAAGGCCAAAGGCAGAGCTGCTAAGGGCAGGTTGGCCACCGGGGCGCAAAGGGCCCCCAGGCACCCAGGGCAGGGGAGAGCACCCACGGGTGCTGGGTGTTGGAGCTGCTGCGTCCGTGGCAGCCTCTGACGGCACGGCTGGGGGGCCTCCGTCAGCCTGCCGCTATTCCAGCTGGGTGGTTTGGTTCCCTGGAGGCATTTTTGGCACAAATAATGATGTTCTGCTATTGCTTTTTGACAGCAGGAGCGTAAGCACCTCTTACATGTTCCGATTTACAAAGAGGATTTATGATTGCCTAATTTCTGCAATCACTTTTGTGTTGGAACCTACAAACTTAAACCCAGATACCAACAAATGTAAAATGTTGAGCCAGAAGAGATGGATGGAGCTTTTTTCTTTATCACAACCCTTTCCTGGAGTCTTTTTTGCTTTGTTTCACTCTGTTATAATAATTAGCTCTGGGTGGGTATAATAACTGAAGGACAGGACAGCGTGCACGGCTGATGGATCTCCTTTCGCTCCGCGGATCCCCCACCCTCCCTGGCTGCCTTCCCATGGGTGTGGGGTTGTCCTCGGGCAGGTTTCCACGAGGAGCAGCGTGCAGGGATGCGGCCCCTGCGCCGGGCTTGTCCCATCACAGCCCCCCTGGGGCTGGTCGCAGCAATTTGGGCTTCCCACCCTCTCCTCTCCCGCTGCCCCTGCTGACTGTCTCCAGGCTATGGGGATGGAAGGGATGGTGGGAGTATCGTGGCTTGGTTTTCCTCATCGGGTGTAACGTGCAGGATGGGGAGGTGCTGGTGACACATCCAGGCCATTAACTTTGCCTTGGCTGCGAGAGGAGAATGGTTGGGTTTAGGTTGCCCCCCCAGCTCCAATCTTGCAGGGCAAAAACCCCAAGTGCTTTAAAGAATTGAGGAAAAAAAGGCTCCTATACACTGAGCTGAAGAATTTTATATATACATATATATATAAAAAAAATAATTGCTTCTTCTCTTTTGTTCCTAATGAAGATATATCAAGGTGGCCTTAGTGTTCCTGGGAATTATCTTTTTTAAACTTTACATTGACCTTTAGCAAGGTCCAGAATACCAGTTCTTTTACTGGAGGCTACGGCGCGGTAGCGTCCCCGTCATTCAACAGCACGATGCGTAACTGCCTGGTAGCGATGGGCGATGCCGATCGTGAAGAGCGTGCTGGGAAGAGCAGTTCCACCACGTAGTGTTGTTACAAGAAATGGAAAAGTGTTAACAAGTGTCGTGGCCGTGTGCCGTGGGGCAGGCACTGACGAACACTCCTGCCTTGCGCTCCTCTGCTGGGCAGCAGCTCTTTCGATCCCAAATCCTACTTTCACCCGCTGAGACCCGGGTCCCTACAGGACCGATGCCGGCTGTTACCGGCCGCCGGGGCTGGGCTGTCCGGTGGTGTGTGGTTTGGTGTTCCCTGGGCACGGCCGCGCTGGCAGGACCGCTACGGCAGGGAGGCCCTTGGTTTCCGTAACGCTTGCCATGAGCCATCTGCAGCAATGGTGCTAATTGCTAGGGAATTTGGATAAACACTACTCATTACTAATTCACTACTGATTAACGTTTTTCTTTTCTCTTTTGGTGTAAGATTTTTGTCCATATTAAAACCCCAACAAAACCCACGAACAAGCCAACCCCCAATTCTCCCCAAACCCAGGCATTTCTTAAGACCTCCTCAGAGTTCTGGAAGAGAAAGGCGTCACCAGCTTTTCCTTTTTCACCTTTTTTTTCATGTGTTTGCATTTTCAAGAAGTCACCAAAACTGAAGTTGACGATTGTTTTCCATTCTGGTGTTCTGTTATTTCTTCCCATGTGTCAGATCAGAGGGATTGGTAACCTGAGTTTATTTTATGGGTTCAATGTGTACAGACACTTGATACCTTGCACTTGGGTTACTTTCCCAGGTTAAGACGCTGAGGTTAATTTGCCAAGGGAAACACACCTGGCAATGACTGCTATTCCCCCTGTAGAATTTGCCATTTTTCAAATAATTATGTTTTCTTTCCTTATTTACAGATTTTTATTTTTTTTTTCTTTCTTTCTGGGTGTTGAACTTGGGTGTTTTGCCGGTAACCTCGTGTGAGTTCAGGGCCTGGGCGCCCATCCTGGGTGAGCCGAGCGGGGCTGGGGCCGCCCAGCACAGCGGCGAAGCGGAGCGCACCTCCGACGCCATGGCGCTGAAAGGGCGCAGTGATGTCACGGCGATGAAAGGCAGGAAGGACAGGGAGCAGGGTTGTCATGGCGGGGCAGTGACCGGGGCTCTGGTGGGGCGTGGGTGCCACCACCCTGCACCTTGGCTGGGACGGGTGCGCTGTCCCGCAGCGGCCGGCAGCAGCGCTGGGGTGTTGGGCAGCCCGGCTTTGCAGCAAATGCAGCCCAGCAAGGTGTTTAATCAGCCTCAGTACTTTTCTGGGGCTAAAATTCAGTTATTTCCTCCCATTCAGGCAGGACTGAGAAAATGTTTGGAGCCATTTACGTTTGAGACTGCATGGGTTGAAGCTGCCACTTGCGTTGACGGCGTTTTCTTGGCACAGAGCTCCGTTGCCCAATTCAGCGCTGTTCTGCTACGGTTTTAAGCCAGTGTAAATTGGTGCTGCTTTTTTGCAGCCATATGCTCCGTCACGAGGTGCAGGCTCCGTCCTCCTCGGTCTCTTCAAATATGCTTTCCACCAGTGTTTCTGCCTGCTGCAAAAGCACTTTAATATTTTTGTTTACTCTTTTAGAGACAAAATCAATATTTGTTAGATGCAATTATGAAGAATGATGGATGTGCTGTCAGTAGTATGAGAGTATGGAAAATAATATTATGGCACAGGCCTGCTCTTAATAAAAGCAGAGAGGAGATACAAACAAGCTGGCCTGGAAAATCCCATCCCAAATCATGCGGTCTGTAATAAACAGGAAGCTTTCCCACGTCTTGGTTTAAATGGGAGTTGATTGCCCGCTTCGGGGCACCGATTGAAAATTTGCTTAAGTAGGAGCTGCATTTGCTGGGGCTGTGTTTGTGTCCCTCTGGGTTTGTTTTGGTGGCTCTGCAGAGCTCCTGCCACGTACGTCGGTGCCCGCTGGAGAGCTGCTGCCGCTAGTGCAGCCAGTCCGTTCAAATTCATGCATTTTCCCTCGATTTGAGCCTTGGCTTCGTTCTGGCCGAGTTGCAGGCTCACCACATTGTCTCACCGAGACAGGCAATGCTTCCCAGGCTCCTTCCCCAGCCCGCTGGGGGTTTCACCTTGCAGATCTCCACGCCGCCTGATGCCAAGGCTCTGCTTCCAGCCTCTCTGGCCGTGTCCGGGGGATGAGAGCTCATCTTTTCCCCATCCCTCACTCACAGGAGGATGTCAGAAGCTGCCATTATGTCCACATGTACACCGATACAAGCAGTGCCTCTTTTCAGCTGTGGTATGTGTCGGTAACATTTTCGGCTGATTTTAAGGACGTGCACCTGCAGACAGGCTCGCGTTCCCTCTTGCTCCTCCCAGGGTGTGAAGCCACCGGCGGCCTTGCGTGCGAAGAGAGGGGACCTGTCGCAGGTGATGGAGAGGGAACTGCGAGCCGGGAGCTTTTAAGGGTCAGTTCTGTGGTTAATGCACGCCCTGGCAGCGGCGGCCAGTGCCAGTCCCTGGGTGGGATGGACGGGGCAGGCAGGCGGGATGGCAGCGCCGGGGCAGGGGGTCGGCAAACGCAGCGGGGCAGCCTCCTCGTGCTGCGCTGGTGCGATAGCTGTCCCGTCAGCCGGCAAACAGGGGGCAAGGCGTGGGCTGTAAACCCCGAGGAGTGTTCTGCTGGCTTCGTGTCAAGCCTCCGGGAGTTTTATGTAAAAATTGATGGGCCAATATTGCTGGCTGAACGGTGATAAAGGACAGGGAAAGAGCTCTGGTGGGGACACGAACTAACAGGAGGCTGGAGCCCACGGATTCAGATTTATGAAGCTGCTGGTTTTACCTAATAGGTAATTTTTTCTCCTTATTCCTATACTGCCTCAGAGATCTTACCAAGAAGCAAATCTCAAAACGTCATTTCTCAAAGTAAATGAAAGTAGTGAAGAAACAGTGTCCCAGGAATGGGGAGTACTCAACAGTGAATGCGAGTGATGAGGGAAGGACGAAACAGTCGAACGTTCGTATTGCTTAGGCACGGCCTCAGGTGGCAGCCAATGCCCGAGGACAAAAAAAGGGTCTGACGTGCGATTTGCACCGCCAGCATGGTCCTGAGATCTCTGGTCTGGTAGTACTGGGAGGACTCATGCGATCCCAGGCTTCCTGCAACCAGGTGGAAATGCTGCGATCGCCTGCCTGCAACCCGGCAGAAAGCCACCGCCCGCCCGCAGGAGGGGACCCCGGGGGTCCCACGTGCCGGGGTGCCTGCGCTGCGGGGCCAGGGGTCCCTCCGCCGGCAGGGACAGCGCGTTCTCACCCCAGCTGCGTCTTTGTGGGACCTGGATGTGTCGTGGTGCCGGTTTGTTGATGTACACGTATGGGTGTTCTTCTTGTTGGTTTTTTTTTTCCTTCTCTGTGTTCAAGGTTAAACTTTCCACTCCTGAGAATTAGTTGGTAAAAGACAAAGGACGCTGATCAGTCGGGGTAGGAGAAGATACATTTTGCAAAAGATTTTCAGCTGCAGTACCTGAAGATAGATCAATATTTTCTATTTGCCTTAGCACTAAGCTTATTTTCCTTCATCACTGAAGAGACACTCACTTGTGCCGTCTACCAAAGCATTAAACTGTTCTCTCCTGATAAATGGTAAGACAAACGGTAGCACTTTCCAGAAGCTGCTTTATCGTGCAGAAATACATCAGTCCTTTGGATAAACAGAAAAACCCCACCTCCCTCTCTGAACTTTGGGAGTCCATGCTGGATCCAAGCCTTGCTGGCATCCTGCTGGCTGAAGAACCCAAATTTACCCAACTTCTTGGAGACTCCCAGCCCTGCATCCCTGTGTCGGTGCGCGCTGGTGCCAAACCCGCCCTGGGAACACGGCTTTCCCTTACCAGGATGCTCCCCCTCTGTGCACGTGGCCAGAGGAACACGGGGGGAGTTCTGCCTACAGGTACGTGCCTGTCCCCGCTGACCTGTTGAGCGACGGTGCGGTGGCATTGCCAGAGCTGGGGTTAAGCCTGATATCTGTCGACAAGCGTAGAAGCTCAAGGCTAGCTAACAGACAAGGAGAGCACATAACTACCGAGTCCCCTCTGCTCGCCGATACATTTTGTTGTCTGAAATTTATTATAGATGAGTTATTGGTACGTAAACGGTAAGAAGCAGTAGGAAAACCCAGCAAAGCAGAAGCATCCCGTTTGGCGGCGTGTCGGGTGAGATGCCGGTCTGTTTTCCCAGCAGGGGCCTGGGAAGTGCTGCGTTTCTAAAGCGATGCTCATCCCTCTGACTGGAGAGGAGAGGGTGGGTCTGGTTGTAAGCACCGGAGGAGTGGGCAGCGTGGAGGAGAAACACCGTAAAATGTTGGTTCCTAAACTGTTCCCGGTCAGGTGGTCAAAGTTGAAGTGGTAACGCCCTGGCAAGCGATGGCAGTAAGTTGTGAAGGGTACATACATTCTGGTTTCCACTAAATTTCTGGATTTTACTAATCGGTTTAGTTAGTTTGGGTATTATACATATACATTGACATTTTTTGTTACTTTTAAGCAAGAAAATGTGGTATTTGTGCTTTCTTTCTGTAAAAAACTATGCATAAATAGTCCATTAAATCCTCTTTTAGGAATAAGATAGGAAGTAAAAAAAAGATTATAGCCATGTGAACACTAATATTGCTTTAAAGATGTAGGAGCCTGAGGCACGTCAGTGCCGCAGGTACGGCCAACATGCATCCGGAAGGTTTGGTCCCATCACATGTAGGCTGCAGCCATGTTTCATGGAAACCCCTGTGCAGCCATGGCCATCCCTAATATTGATATTTTAATGGGAAAACCAGGGAGCCTTGCAGTCACAGAGCGGTCTGGCCCTAAGTGTAAACCTGATGAATCTCCTGCAGGCCAACATATACTGTCGGTGGATTTAGTTTTGATATTTGGGCAGAAACTGTATAGACGCAAAGCTCCTTGAGATATTTATGTCAAATGCACGTGGGCCATGGTGATGGTTTGGAGGCACAAGTGTCATCTGTCCATTCCTTCAGACATTCAGGCCAATGGTGCCTTTATTCTTATTAATAATTATAATGGTGATTGAAATTTATGCTGGTTTATGATGCTGCTGTGCTGGATTCATGAAACACTGCACAGACTTGATTGAAGT